>JAGWEN010000657.1:0-64974 GCA_018703685.1 Orius laevigatus
GTGCTACATCAATGATATGATTGATATCATCAATGAATTGTTGCATTGTAACTCAGGTTCGACATTGACTGTAAATCAGGTAAGATATGCCACTAAGGTACATACAGGTTGCTTTGAAAGGGTGCCATCATGTTTAATTGATGCTACACGCACATCTCCAAATGTTAGATTGAGTGTACATCCAGGCTTGATGACTACACAGGTTTGTTTTTTTTTTTTTTCCGAGTGATACACCATGTATTATACGTGCCAGTGTACATCATGTTATTGAGGAGCCTACATACATGCTTGATTGCATGTACATACATGTATGATTGATGTACATCATGGTGCATAAATTGCTACATACAGAGCTTGAATTGCCACTGCTACATAGTTTATTGGAGTGTACATCATGTTTATTGAGTGCATTACATCATGTTATTTATTATGAATTCTTGTTAATTTCTTCTACTTTATATTGACGTTAGCTACATGCCGGTTCTGATTGACTGCCCCCTACATACAGTGTTGAGATGGTAACATTCATAGTTTATTGAGTTAGTGCGTCACCAACTTATAACTGACCAGTAAGTCACTTCAGCGATATGAGATGCTAACAAGCCAATTGTGACTGCAGTGTAAGCCATGATGACTAGAATAGGCTAAGCCCTTGTGCCCAACATGAGTGTCACGCCATTGGGCCAGCTGCAGTATTAAGCATTGTGACTGAAATGTAAGCCCCTTGGACCGAGCTGTAAGCATATAGCTGAGCTGGAGTATGCCATCATGTCGACTAAGCGTATTAACATCCATCGCTCTAGATTAAGCGCGCTAACAATACTAGTCGGAAGCTGCCCAAGAGCGAAACGCTATGATTGATAAGGCTTCGAGTGATCAAAGTCGTACCTCTATCATGAAGTCGAATGCAAAGGCCTATGATAATTGCCATGATGACTGCCTTAAGAGTTTAACTCTACGGCATATATGGACATGGCATCCGGTGACAGGATATCGGATACTCTTGTCCTATCCTCATAAACCGTACAGATTGCACCTCCCGATCCTAATTACTATCTGACCATAGAGTAGTCCTTGATAAGACTTTAGTATTTAGTCGTGTCCAGACGAAGCGAATATTGATCAGAATGGCCCTGCTGCATCGTGGTGATGACGACATCGTCTTTTTCAAATGGACGCACCCACGCGACAAACACAGTAGCCTTATCGCTGTCGCTCATATGCTACGCATCCTTGCTAGTATCCGAAAGACTTAACTATCAAATGCAAATTAAGAGAAAGGGCATGCCGCTCGCCTTTGATAAGCGACGAGAGTCTCTGGTGGGGGGGAACGGCTAACGGTCATCGCATGAAGAATCGAATTAGTGAATCGCCGGTGAAGCACCGGGTAGGGCCACTCGGTCGCCCTGCTTTGCTTCTTGGATGTAGTAAAGGAACACAACGCACTCCCCCCCTCCCCCCCCCCCTGCCCCACCCCCCCTCCCCCCCCCCCCCCCCCCCCCCCCCCCCTAAACCCTTACCAAAACCCCCCCCCCCCCCCCCCCCCCTACTGGACGGTGGCGTTAAGTTCCCGATAGAAGTCATTCTTTGATCTTGTTTTTCGGGTATATTTGGCCCACTTTCTGTGCCGTATTATCTTTAATAGTACCTTTAAAAGCTGCATTCAGTTCCTTCCCCCTTACTTTGGTAGAGGGAAAAAGAACTAATGCTCACAAGTGCAACATAAAGCCCGCCTTTCCATTTGCCTGGACCATTTATCATGTCGCGACACGTACGATTTTTTCAAGCCATCACCGAAGCCGCCTTACACCAAGAGCTAGGGAATCGCGTCGATGGCCCTAGCGGGCCTATTGGGCCTTATCTTAAAAGCCACAACCACATCCATACATAATAAATAATATATATAATAGTATATATATTATATTATGTATATACACTACTACTATTATAATATAACTAGTAATAGAGTACTTATACACCTTCATATATAGTATTTATATAACTATAACTTGTGGCTATATATATATATAGGTTATATAATATATACTATATATAATATACTATAATATATTGTATTATAAATAATGTATATCTACTGATTCAATATATACTTGCCAAGGATGAGTCGTCAAATGCACCTATATATTTCGCTGCTCAGGAGATCGTCTACGTGCCATCACGCAAATATGCAATAAGCCTCTAGCCGCCAAAGCCACGCGTCGAGCGCCGGCGCCCCACATAGCCCATGCTGTCCTCGCCCGAAATCCGCCTAAAAGATACGATATTATACGATACTCTGACTTACACTCACTCGTCAGAATGAAAGAGCAGATGACGCCTTCGATTTATCCGCTTTTGGTACGCGTTTCGACGCGCGACGGCTGTTACCATAATTTCAGAGGCGAGCAGTTTTAGCAAATATTTTCTCCTCTAGCAGGACTTGACGCCAATTTGATCTCGCCCATAAAAACACAATCGTCATCAGACTCATCGACGACGATCGGCCCCTCTTCATCGTCCTAAAAGACCGACCCTACGTTAAAATCCGCAAATATTACACAACATAGTAATGCGAGCTAAGGGCAATATCACCGTCAAGTGCAAAAACGCTCTTACGACCATAAAAAACAACTTCAAACTTAATCACATTATCTAAGTATACGACACTTCAACTAGTTCTTTGTCTCCGTGGACGCATGGGCTAGCTATTGTCCGTATCTCCTCCTATAAATATCGTCCACTCAGCGAGCGGCAAAGACTCTAACTAGCACTCCGCCTAAAATTGACGTACACCGAACCCCTCTTAGATCATGAGAAACTATTCCACACAAAAGTGCCCTTAAAAAATGGCAATTTAGAGGGCCAGCGATAATCTAGCGATCGCCCCTAATCCTAGGCGAAATTTCCTAAGCTAACTAAAGGAAAGAGTGAATAGAGATCAATGATACATCTAGGCCACGATGACCCCACTTATAGCACCACCCCCCTGTACCGGCAGCTAAACCCCCCTATGGATTTTATAGCGGAGGAATCAATTTTTAGAATGAGACTTTCTGTTTCCTTAATCAGATCCGACAATCACAGCGGTAGCCCTAAGAACGACCCTACTTTTTTTTCTTAAATGAACACAGAACCTTAAGTTAGGGGATCAGCAATCAGAATCTATGCCACTAGCATTATCAAGTCAGATAATTTACTTAAACCATCTTACTGCCGCCGATCCGACAATACAGGGTGCCTATAGCAACTGACCCATTAAACCTTCGTTTTTAAATGCGAACCCTAATGTTTTGAAATCAGGAAATCGATTTATGCCTTGATTATCAGTAGCTTATTCAAACATTCACATCACTATTTTGATATGCAGACAATCATATTAGTACGCTGACACTTTAAAAGCGAGACCAGTGCTAAATCGCTAGTACTTAAGCGCATTGTTCTAAGTACTGAAGAGAACCTCTCGCCCGTCCTTATCAAAAAAAAAGGTATCTAAGCCAAGTCGTGAATCAAGCGCCTACAAGGAATTGAATTTCCAGAGTCGAAAACATAGCGGAAGTCTAGCCATTAAATAAACGAAGATCGTAGGGTCGCTCTCTAGACGTGAGAAACACCCAGCTAAATAAGATCATGTATGAAAAGATATAATTGATCATAATCGATTTACTCACTCAAAACACCCTGGGGTGGCTTAACTATGAGATATTTTATTGTAGGTAAAAGTCTGCAGATAATCAACTAGGTCCTACTCTAGTTAGTTGCAGCCAACTGTTGACTGATAAAGTACAGATATAACCCCCATGGACATATTTAGCGAGGAAATCAAATTAGGCAAATGTAGATCTTTATCGCGATCGACATACAGGGTGCTCCAGCAACGACCCTAACTTCGTTATTCTTCAAATGCGCAACCCTATAGTATTCTGGCACTCAGAAATCGATTCTACGCTTGATTTCCAGTTGATTTTACTTAAACCACTTTTTTGATAGGACCAATCATTTTGGAGTGGTGCCACCTTAAAGTGGACCAGTAAATCGTAACTAGAGAACCTTTAGTCCTATCAAAAAAAGGTTCTAAGCAAAAGTTCATGGAAATCAAGCGTAGAATCGAATTCCAGAGTCAAAACATAGGGTTAGCATTTAAAAAAACAAAGGGTCGTTCTGGAGCACCCTGTACGTCAGATCGAAAAGTTATTGATACCAATCAATTCCTCACTAAAATCCAAGGGGGGTTTACTCGGATACTTTTTTTCGTCAGGTCAAAAGTTTGGCAGATAATCCACTCTAGCTGTTGGTTGAGAAATGCTTACAAAATTTTGAGCTGGTATTATAACTAAAGGGGTGCCATCTTTGTAGACCGTCATGGTATCTGCAGACTCGTCATGCGCGCACTTAAGCCTGGCGGAATGCAATGCTGAGAGTTCCTGCGACATCCTCAGAAGGTCTAGCGATTTCCGAGCACCGTAAATGTGTCGAACCATCCTTTTCATGTGAATCTGAAAATAAAACAATAAAAAACGTTCTTTTTTTAAAACGATACCTTACGATTTTGTCTTTGACGTATGGAAGAGGCGAACCGACAGCGAACGTCGGCAGAAACGGGAGCTGGTCTACCCACCATTTCGGCTTCATGAAGAGCGGCTGCTTTTCTTTCGCGCATAAAAAGTTGACAAGATAGGACAGAAATGCTTCCAACTCGGCCTGAAAATGAAATCGTTTCATGAAAAGGTCATCATTGATGCACATTTCCTGGCATAATGGAAAGAAGTGCAGCCCAAGGATACTAAAAACCCTGGTAAACGATCCATTTTTGTGAAAAGCAAACTAAAACGGACTCGACTAGCCTTGGGGCTTGTTATACTTTTCAAAAAGCAATGAAAAATGGGAAAGCTAAGGGTCCAAACCGGCTAAGTGGGCTCCAATTCTCCAAAAAAGTTCTTCGTGTCTAAACCCGTTGAAATTTTCTCAATTTTCACATTTTTCACAATTCTCAGAATAGTCCAGTCAATCTAAGCCAGGGGGTGGAAAAAATAAGGTATTTTGTTTCTCTACGGAAATGTGTAGTGGCTGGACCTCTGATTAACCAAAAAAAAGTCCATAACCGAAACCCGTGCGCTTTGGCGTCAGGAGCGTTTTTAAGGTGATCGTTTTTTCGCAAATATCTCGAAAACCGTAGGCTGTAGGCGAAATAATTTTTAGTACAAACTTAAAGGTTTTTGAATTTGCTACAATTTTGAGCTAATACAATTTTTCGAACGACACACACACAAGCTGCCAGCGAAACTACTAGCGCGCTGGGTGCCCAAGTCCTGCATAACACCAAACTTTTCCTTTCTTTTGAGTCAGAGGGGCCTGGCCAGAGTCTAGACGAACAAGAAGGAACGCCTCACTATAGTACCTGTGCTAGTACCCCTAGTAGGTACGATCCGTAGACTATTTTAGAAAAGGATCACGAGGGGACAATCGAATTTCTCATCGGCTTTGTCGAGCATTATAGCTAAAGAGTTTAGTAGATCTAGGAACAAGTTAGACAATGATTGCTAATACCCAGGCCTAATCTGCTGTCAATGCGGGGTTTCGCGTCTAAAGGTCACAACTAAATGGCATCAAATCAGAAGGCTAAATGACGCTTTGAGGATAATATTTCAAGTTATTTTGTGATTTTTAGATTCGCAGACCAATCGAAATTGATATTCTAAATAATTTGAGATTCCGTAATCATTTTGTGTATAACAGAAAAAAAACGAAGGAGGAAAACAAATCTAATCGATTTTGTTACGACATTCGAACGTCATTCGATGTCAAATTCAAACGATTCCGGTTGGATACCTCTTCAAATCTGAAACTCCTCTAAACTGTGCTAAAGCAAAAAGTATCTTTTGCAGGGAGGTATCTTCTCATTGTGTTCGTCATATGTATCAGGAAAATGAGATTGGAGGACGCAAAAAGGCGTTTCCGTAGAGGAAAGGAAGGTATAACAGGTATAACAGGGTCAGGGGGGAAGGAGTCAATGGAAAGGAAAAGTTTCGCGTTTTAGTTCAAATGTTAGAAACCCAACCGCCAAAGCGCTAGTGTCGTCATTCATAAAGAAAAGAAGTCATAGCACAGAAAAGAGACAGACAGTCTATCTCTCTTCTGTGGTCATGGAAGGGATAGGTAGGGTATGGTAGGGGATTTCCGGGGGGAGTCGACACCAGCACCCTATGTTCTAAAATCTGAACTATAGGAGGACCTTTTTTTTACCTGGGGAGACCGCCATCTGTATTATATATATAGATAATCTGTGAATAGGGTCTAGGGATGTACACAGATAGGCAAGGAGTATTAACAATCGTTCCACCCCGCCAAGCAAATCAATGTCTATAGTCCTCTACTCTACAGCACTAGTTTCCAAAAGGCGTTTGATGTTCACCAATGAGCGGAGAGGTTTCCCAAAGTGGTAAAAGCGTCTCCTTGCTAAGCTATTCCGCACAGTCTGCATAGGTCGTCGGTGACACTCCTGTGTGTAAGACGTCCAGGGTGATATCCAAGTAGAGTGTTCAGATATCAGGGGGAGTGCGTAGACGTCAGGTAGCGGGTGGTCGTGTCTAAGTAGAATGGGGTACAGGAGTGTATAGGTGTACAATTAGAATATTCAGACACATGTCCAGGGTACAGATATCCAGGTGAACACCTGGGGCCCTGGTTGAAAAGCTTTGTCTCGGGGCCTCACTACAGTAAAACGGCAGAAAGCGTCCTGACCGCGTACGTTCTTTCTTGCGCGTTATACAACGCGACCTGTTATACCCCTGGACTCTATTTTTGATCATAATTTCGGATATGGATGTTATAATAAACGTAGTACATACCTCAGAAAAAAATACAGGGCCAGTCGGTAGGATCGAACCCGGGATCTTCACAATGGGAGGGGTCTACCTAATTTACTGACCAGAGAAAAAGCGTACTACCGGACAAACTACTGATGCGATCGGGCTGAAATTTGGCAGGGAAGCTTATTTTAGGTGGTAGCACCGATCCTCGAAGGAAATTTTCAAATAGGACCGGCGCGGTGGTGATCATTTTTCGAGATCTCCGCCTCCGGTGGTCCGATTTGAAAATTTCCTTCGAGGATCGGTGCTACCAACTAAAATAAGCTTCCCTGCCAAATTTCAGCCCGTTCGCATCAGTAGTTTGTCTGGTAGTACGTTTTTTCTCTGGTCAGTAAATTAGAAACGCCCCAGTGGGAGTCTTTCACGCTACCCCCGTAGCCACCGGACCCCGGATTCTTAAGTACCCGAAAGTCCTCCCCTTTACTAGAAGGCCTACAAGTTCCTCGACTACAACAGATGTCCAGGAAGAAAGTTATTTTTGATTTTTAGTCCAACAAAACCAACCAATCGACGACCAAAACTACTAGGTTGAACGGAAATACTCGGGTTACTCTGGTGACTAGGGTTGATGCGGTTACTACGGTTACTGGGTTTAGTAGCGACCACCACATAGCCATCTTATTGGGGTAACTGTCATATTATTAGGGTAACAAAGTCATCCTATTGTGGTAACAGTCACACTATTGGGGTAACAAAGTCATCCTATTGGGGTAACAAACAAAGTAATCCTAATGGGGTAACAAAGTCATCCTATTGGGGTGACAAACAAGGTAATCCTATTGGGCTAACAAAGCCATCCTATCGGGGTATGTAACAAAGTAATCCTATTGGGGTAACAAAATCATCCTGTCAGGGTTGCAAAGTCATCCTATCGGGGTAACGAAGTCATCCTATCGGGGTAACAAAGTCATCCTATTGGGGTAACAAAGCCATCCTATCGGGGTAACAAAGTCATCCTATCGGGGTAACAAAGTCATCCTAATGGGGTAACAAAGCCATCCTATCAGGGCATGTAACAAAGTAATCCTATTGGGGTAACAAAATCATCCTGTCGGGGTTACAAAGTCATCCTGTCGGGGTAACGAAGTCATCCTGTCGGTTTAACGAAGTCATCCTATCGGGGTAACAAAGTCATCCTATCGGGGTAGGTAACTAAGTTTACTGGAAATATTCGGGTTACTCTGGTCGATGCGTTACTATGATTACTGGATTAGGTCGGGCAAGCAGCGATGACGCCAAGGAGAGCCTTGAAAACGGAGGCACACAATACGGATCGTGGTACAGTTTCAGCGAATTAGAAGGTTTATAGCATAAATTGTATTGTTAGGTTATAAAATGAGAAGTTATCATAAAAAGAATGTAGAGCGTGGTATAGTCGCAGAAGTAACATAACCTATAAAAATCAAAAAATGAATAGCTATACCTCTGTGATGTTGGAAAGGGCCTTAAAACAGCCATTGGCGATGACAAGCGGCATAGAAGCCATCACCGTTTTCGTCCGTTCACTCATTTCAGAAAAAAATAAAATAAAATAAATAAAAAAGTAGGTTGGTGAGTCGAGGACGTCCGGACTCAATAGCGTCTGATTACAAACTGGCACGTAAAGGGAGCGGTGGTGGGGAAATGGCGGAGACTTTTGGAGCCGAAAGTGCACGAACTTTCACGATTCACAAAACTTTCGTCATTTTCCGCCAATCTTCGACTAGTACACTGCTACTAACGATATTTTACTAGTTTGGCTAATCAGCTGATCGTTAATTAGCAGTATGTACTAACATTTCAACGAATTATTCAAGATGTCGTCTCATTGTTTTGATGACGTCATTTTTGGTTCTACCGAATTAAAACGGGGTAGCTCCTTATGCGACAACGTGGCAGAAGAAATTCAAAGAAATTTGACTTTTTTTTAACCCTCACATCCCTCCTTAGACCTCTAACCACCCCCTTTAGCCATATCATAGACAAAACACGGCCATATTAGGACATTTAGGAAATGATTTAGATACATTCGTAATCTCTATTTTATTTTATGTTTTCTGGGTCGCTGATTACGAATCTAAGGTTTGCTATTAGAAATTTTGTCCGTATCGTTGTCAAAATATTACAAAAATTCAACACTTGGGCGTTTATTGCTGTTTTTTCTTGCATCTCTAAAACTATAGGTTTCATATGGTTTCATCGACTTGACCGCTCAGTACAAAATGGCAGATTATGAAATAAGCTAAACAGCTATACTAATATTGGGGTAACAAGTTATCCTATTGGGGTAATACGTTATCCTATGGGGATAAAACTCTATCATATTGGGGTAACACTCTATCCTACTGGGGTAACACTCTATTCTACTGGGGTAACACTCTCTCCTACTGGGGTAACACTCTCTCCTACTGGGGTAACACTCTCTCCTATTGGGGTAACACTCTCTCCTACTGGGGTAACACTCTCTCCTACTGGGGTAACACTCTATCCTATTGGGGTAACACTCTATCCTATTGGGGTAACACTCTATCCTATTGGGGTAACACTCTATCCTATTGGGGTAACACTCTATCCTATTGGGGTAACACTCTATCCTATTGGGGTAACACTCTATCCTATTGGGGTAACACTCTATCCTATTGGGGTAACACTCTATCCTATTGGGGTAACACTCTATCCTATTGGGGTAACACTCTCTCCTATTGGGGTAACACTCTATCCTATTGGGGTAACACTCTATCCTATTGGGGTAACACTCTATCCTATTGGGGTAACACTCTCTCCTACTGGGGTAACACTCTCTCCTACTGGGGTAACACTCTCTCCTACTGGGGTAACACTCTCTCCTACTGGGGTAACACTCTCTCCTATTGGGGTAACACTCTCTCCTATTGGGGTAACACTCTCTCCTACTGGGGTAACACTCTCTCTTACTGGGGTAACACTCTATCCTACTGGGGTAACACTCTATCCTACTGGGGTAACACTCTATCCTACTGGGGTAACACTCTATCCTACTGGGGTAACACTCTCTCCTACTGGGGTAACACTCTCTCCTACTGGGGTAACACTCTCTCCTACTGGGGTAACACTCTCTCCTACTGGGGTAACACTCTCTCCTACTGGGGTAACACTCTCTCCTATTGGGGTAACACTCTCTCCTACTCCTAATTCTCCTCTTTTCAATTCATTTAGCTATTTTTCTCTCTTTTTAACGTGTTTGGACCTTTTTAGCCTCGTTTGGACCGGTAGATGCGAGTCGATGCCATCAAGGGGGATTTTTCTCCATTTATGACGTCATGGTCACCACAAGGAAGCCATAGAGATGCAGCTACCGGTTTTAATTTATTTATTAATATTAATTAAACTAAAATTCCTTGAATAGCACTGTATAAAATGTTTAATATTTAGTTGTTTTATTTGAATAAAACTTTGTTAGTTTTGAATCCAATGCCTTCTTGATACGAGTTCTGTCAATGTTGTGTTTCTAACAAGTTGGGGTGGGGAGAGAGAAATGTCAGCTGAAGGAAATGTCTAATTTATTATTTTTTATCAATTTTTTGAACCTTTTATTTATTTTTATCGCCGAATAACTGTGCTGATGTTGTTTTTCTGTTTTAAACCCGTTTTTGAGAGTATGATGCCGTATGATCCCGCGATGTTTAATCTTCTCTCCTTATTGTTTGTAAAATATGTTTAATTTTACTCCTAACGTTTATAAATCGACCATGAAATTCACTGGAATCATCTTTTTACATTTTCCGATCAAGGTGGGTAAAACGTTATCCAAGTTGGGTAACAGGTTGGGATAACATTTTATCGTAATGGGGTAACACTTGGAGCAAGATTTACTATTGGGGTAACAAGTTATTGTAGTTGGGTAATCAGTTATTCTGATAGGCTAACGAGTTATGCTAGTTGGGTTACTATTTTTCATAATTGGGTAACAATCTGATTAGGTTAAAGTTTATCCCAGTTGGGTAACACTATATCCTGCTGGAAAAACAAGTCATCCTGCTGGTGTAACACTTTATCATAGTCAGGATGAAATGTAGCGTAATCCTGGTAAAAAGTCATCCTATTGGGGTAACAAGTATTAGGGTAACTATCCGCCTTACCGGGGTAACACTTTATCCTGCTTAGGTAACAAATTATCCTACTTAGATAACTTTCGTTTGGGTATGGTATAACCTAACTTTTGTTGTCTGCTATGTTTTAGTGATTTTATAAAAGGAAACGATGAATATCATGAGGAAGCTGCGCGGTAGCGCCGGAAGCGTCGTTAATACGGGGTCGATGGACGAGCACAATGCGAACACCCAGCATGCAGCATTGGGACTCATGCATCTCAAGAAACTCTTTTCCGAATACACGCATCCGCCGCAGCCTTTGTCAGAGAAAGAGAAAGACGACAAACTCTACAACATGCTCCCTCTTTTCTGCAAAGTATTCGGGAACTGCCCTTCCTCCGATATGATGGACAAGTTCCGCGATCTGGTCTCGTTTTGTCAGCAAGTCTCCAAGCTTATGGTCTCCGAAATAAGGAGGCGAGCGAGCAACCAGTCGACGGAGACAGCGAGCTGCGCGATCGCTAAGTTTTTGGAGATTGAAAACTCAGAGGAGTCGAGCAACGGATGGATGCTTTTGTCGACGCTGAATCTTTTGGCTGCCGCAGGGGAGACGCCGCTCGTCCAAATTATGACGTCCGTCTCATTACCTTCCACGCTTGTCAAATGCCTTTATTTGTTTTTCGACCTTCCCGAGATGCTGGACGCAGATCGCACTGACGAAAGCGAATTCACACCACGCGAAAGGCGGATTCTCCTTCAAAAAATATTTGTGCAAGTTTTGGTGCGGCTTTGTAGCCATCCTGAGCCTGCGGAGGAGCTCGCCAGGAAGAACGATTTGACGTTGCTCTTTTCGGCGATTACGACAGGATGCCCGGCGCATAATGTCCACTGGAGGAAATCCGCTGGCGAAGTCCTCATGACGATTTCAAGACATGGGTTGACCCCTCCAGTCGTTGCTTATATCCACAGCAAAGGTTGCGTATCTCTCTGCCTTGAAAACATGCAAAGAAGCCAAGATCTTTCACCTTTGGAAATCGTTGAGATGTTCGTCGCCGTCTTTTGTTTTCTCAAAGATTCCAGTGAAGTTTCGCCTACTCTTTTGGAAGATTTCAAAACCGCTCATGGATACACTTTTTTAAACGACTTCCTCCTCAAGTAAGATTGAACACCAAAAATATTGATTCTCAACGTTTTTTTTGCAGACTAGAAAACGATAAATCGGCAGAATCGACGGAGGCGATGAGAAATTTGGTTTTGATGATCGCCTCATTGTCGATGTGTGGGCAAACGGAGCTTCGCCCTAGTCAAGCCAGTATGGGTTCTTTGTTTCAAATAATGGGATTTACTATGCCTCAGCCTTCAGGAAGAGGTAAGCCGTCGAATTTCCGCATATAATCTTTAAAAAATCACGTTTTTTAGGTGCGAGCGTTCGAAATGTTCAGGCGTTTTTGGTCCTCCAGTCGTTATTTTTGAAGTCCAACTCGGCCAATCTTTGCTGCACGATTTTGGACGCGATTTCGAGTGTCTATCATGCGGATAATGCCAACTATTTTATTCTGGAGAGTCAACACACGCTTCCGCAGTTTGCGGAAAAGATTCATTTGAAAACACCTGAAATCCAGGTAAATGATGAACTTTTAATGGTTATTTGGACCTGTATGAATAAGTCGAAGCCTCTGATTGGTCAGGAGGTGTGGCTTAACCTTTTCCTCCGCTCTGATTGGTCAGGAGGCGTGGCTTAACCGCTTCCTCCACCTCTGATTGGTCAGGAGGTGTGGCTTAACGTTTCCTCCACCTCTGATTGGTCAGGAGGTGTAACTTAACCTTTGCCCTCCTCTGATTGGTCAGGAGGCGTGGCTTAATTGCTTCCTCAGCCTCTGATTGGTCAGGAGGTGTGGCTTAACCTTTACCCTCCTCTGATTGGTCAGGAGGTGTGGCTTAACCTTTACCCTCCTCTGATTGGTCAGGAGGTGTGGCTTAATTGCTTCCTCCGCTTCTGATTGGTCAGGAGGTGTGGCTTAACCTTTACCCTCCTCTGATTGGTCAGGAGGCGTGGCTTAGTTGCTTCTTCAGCCTCTGATTGGTCAGGAGGCGTGGCTTAACCGCTTCCTCCGCCTCTGATTGGTCAGGAGGTGTGGCTTAACCTTTACCCTCCTCTGATTGGTCAGGAGGCGTGTGGCTTAATTTCGCTTCCTGCAGCCTCATGATTGGTCAGGAGGCGTGGCTTAACCGCTTCCTCCGCCTCTGATTGGTCAGGAGGTGTGGCTTAACCTTTTCCTCCGCTCTGATTGGTCAGGAGGTGTGGCTTAACCGCTTCCTCCACCTCTGATTGGTCAGGAGGTGTGGCTTAACGTTTCCTCCACCTCTGATTGGTCAGGAGGTGTAACTTAACCTTTGCCCTCCTCTGATTGGTCAGGAGGCGTGGCTTAATTGCTTCCTCAGCCTCTGATTGGTCAGGAGGTGTGGCTTAACCTTTACCCTCCTCTGATTGGTCAGGAGGTGTGGCTTAACCTTTACCCTCCTCTGATTGGTCAGGAGGTGTGGCTTAATTGCTTCCTCCGCTTCTGATTGGTCAGGAGGTGTGGCTTAACCTTTACCCTCCTCTGATTGGTCAGGAGGCGTGGCTTAGTTGCTTCCTCAGCCTCTGATTGGTCAGGAGGCGTGGCTTAACCGCTTCCTCCGCCTCTGATTGGTCAGGAGGTGTGGCTTAACCTTTACCCTCCTCTGATTGGTCAGGAGGCGTGGCTTAGTTGCTTCCTCAGCCTCTGATTGGTCAGGAGGTGTGGCTTAACCTTTACCCTCCTCTGATTGGTCAGGAGGTGTGGCTTAATTGCTTCCTCAGCCTCTGATTGGTCAGGAGGCGTGGCTTAACCGCTTCCTCCGCCTCTGATTGGTCAGGAGGTGTGGCTTAACCTTTACCCTCCTCTGATTGGTCAGGAGGCGTGGCTTAGTTGCTTCCTCAGCCTCTGATTGGTCAGGAGGTGTGGCTAACCTTTACCCTCCTCTGATTGGTCAGGAGGTGTGGCTTGACATCTGCTTCCTCTGCCTCTGATTGGTCAGGAGGCGTGGCTTAACCGCTTCCTCCGCCTCTGATTGGTCAGGAGGTGTGGCTTAACCGCTTCCTCCGCCTCTGATTGGTCAGGAGGCGTGGCTTAACCGCTTCCTCCGCCTCTGATTGGTCAGGAGGCGTGGCTTAACCGCTTCCTCCGCCTCTGATTGGTCAGGAGGCGTGGCTTAACCGCTTCCTCCACTTCTGATTGGTCAGGAGGTGTGGCTTAACCGTTTCCTCAACCTCTGATTGGTCAGGAGGCGTGGCTTGACCGCTTCCTCCACCTCTGATTAGTCAGGAGGCATGGCGTCCTTAACCCAGGAGGCGTGGCTTATCTTGTCTCCCACACTCTGATCGGTCAATTCATTTTAGCTCTTTGTTTTATGTTTTAGGAGAAATTTTTTAACCTTCTTGAATTCATTGTATTCCAATTGAATTTCGTCCCATGCAAGGAGCTCATATCGCTGTCTATATTGCTGAAAGGTGAAAATTCCGTCTCGTGCAGCATAATTTGCATGAAAACTCTTTTGAGTATACTAAAGTAAGATTTATTTTATGTTCCCAATAATTGTCTAATGAATTTTATTCAGGCACAATGCAATATTTAAAGACGTCTACAGAGAAGTCGGTATTCTCGAAGTGTTTGTGACTTGTTTACAAAGATACGGTTCGCTTTTAAAAGAGAAACAACAAGCGGATGAAAAATGTTTGGAATTCGTGATTACCGCTGAGCAAGAAAGCTTGGGAATGTTGGTGATTGAAGCTCTCACATCTTTGCTCAATGGGAATACCAACAATGCGAATATATTTAGAGAATCGGGCGGTGCGAAATGTGCCCTGAATATGGTCTTGTTTACGGAATGCAGGAGTCAGATATTGGGAATCGTCCGAGAACTGATGATGAACGTCGGCGGCGATGATGACATGGGAACGCTTTTGGCTCTTATGCATGGTTCGCCGGCCGATGCGATTAGTCTCAAGAGTCACATTTTAAAGGTAATTTTCTTGGTTATAGCCTCAGTGGGCTGGGATAAAGTCGTTTTGAAGGATCTCATTGGGCAGGGGGCGTGTCTAAACGGGTTTTGAAGGGTCTGATTGGGCAGGGGGCGTGTCTAAACTGGTTTTGAAGACTCTGATTGGGCAGGAGGCGTGTCTAAACTGGTTTTGAAAGGTCTGATTAAGCAGGGGGCGTGGCTAGAATTGCATTGAAGGCTCTGATTGGGCAGGGGGCGTGGCTAGAATCGCATTGCAGGCTCTGATTGGGTAGGGGGCGTGTCTAAACTGGTATTGAAGACTCTGATTGGGCAGGGGGCGTGTTTAAACTGGTTTTGAAGGGTCCAATTAGGCAGGGGGCGTGGCTAAACTGGTTTTTGAAGAATCTGATTGGGCAGGGGGCGTGTCTAAACTGGTTTTGAAGGCTCTGATTGGCCAGGGGAGTAGATCACTGGTTTTGAAGCCTCGGATTGGGCAGGGGGCGTGTCTGAACTGGTTTTGAAAGCTCTGATTAAGCAGGGGGCGTGGCTAGAACTGCATTGAAGGCTCTGATTGGGCAGGGGGCGTGGCTAAACTGGTTTTGAAGGATCTGATTGGGCATGGGGCGTGTCTAAACTGGTTTTGAAGGCTCTGATTAAGCAGGGGGCGTGGCTAGAATTGCATTGCAGGCTCTGATTGGGCAGGGGGCGTGGCTAAACTGGTTTTGAAGACTCAGATTGGTCTATATTGTGTTCTTTTGTTTTCAGTGTGTTCTCCAGTGCCTTAGAGAAAGCCACAGGACAAGGAACGTCTTCAGAAAAGTCGGCGGTTTCGTGTACGTTTTGAGTATAATCGTGTCGATGGAAGGAAGCCTAAAAAACGACCCGCAGACTCCTTGGGATAAGTTCAGCTCGCAGCAGATTTTGAGTCTTCTCCATACGGTTTTCAACACGATTACCGTTGCCATGCGGTTTGAGCCCGCCAACGCCAAGTTTTTCCATCAAGAAATCTGTCTGACGAGTCTCTGCGACACGTTGCGGCTTCTCGGGTGTTTCGGCGAAAAGACCGCCTTGGACGAGAACGACGTCGCTATGTCCTCGGACGATTCCATTTTTCACAATATTTTCTCCGGAAATATCCAAGAGCCAAAGTAACTATCATTTTTTATACTTAAATTTATTTAAATTTCTCTTTAGTTTACCTGAATCGTTGCCGAAGCAAGTTGTTTATGCATGTTTGGTCGTGCGACTTTTGTATGATGTGGCGATCGATTCATATGATAAGCCGAACCAACCGAAAATGGCGTTCAGATCTCCTTCGCACAAACATATTGAGGTATTGATGCTAATTTAAATTATGAGTTACAAGCCTAAAGAAAAATCAAAATTACGTTTTTCATTGATAAGGGGGCGTGGTTGAAATGGTTTTGAAGCCTCTGATTGGCCAGGGGGCGTGGCTAAAGTTTTGGCGCCTCTGATTGGCCTGGAGGCGTGTCTAAACTGGTTTTGAAGCCTCTGATTGGGCAGGGGGCGTGTCTAAACTGGTTTTGAAGCCTCTGATTGGCCTGGAGGCGTGGCCAAAAAGGTTTTGAAGCCCCTGATTGGCCTGAAGGCGTGGCTAAAGTTTTGGAGCCTCTGACTGGCCTTGGGGTGTGGCTAAACAGGTTTTGGAGCCTCTGATTGGTCCGGAGGCGTTCCTAAAGTTTTGGAGCCTCTGATTGGCCTGGAGGCGTGTCTGAACTTGTTTCAAAGGATCTGATTGGCTTGGAGGCTCGGCCAAACAGGTTTTGAAGCCTCTGATTGGCCCGGGGGCGTGGCTAAACAAGTTTTAAAGCTCCTGATTGGCCTGGAGGCGTCCCTAAACTAGGTTTTTTCTTCATTCCTTCAAACTATCTAATATACACTTCTTTTTAGGGTCAAAAGTCACTCGAATCTCCGAATTCAAATAGAAGAGTGACAACGCTCAATTTGACGCCACCAACTCCAGATCCTTTGGTCGTCCATTCGGGAGTCGTCATCGCATTATTTCATTTACTACCATCAATCTTTCATCCCGATTATCCTCAGGTAATGTTTTTCTTCGAACGATTTTTCTTGATAAATGATTGTTTTGCAGCAAACGCTTCAGTTGCAAATTTACTGCGCTGAAATTGTGAAGTCGCTGATGAGATCGGAAAGGAACCAGCAAGTAATGTGCGAGGCTGGGCTTCCGGCTGAACTGTTGTCGATAGGGTCGATCCCTTTGCAGAACGAAAATCACATTTTGCATCAACCGCTGCAGTATATGATGGAAAGATTGGCGACGCAGGCTGTCGAGCCGAAAGATCTGAGGGAGTTCCTTAGGCTAGGGAATCCGCTGAATTGTCTATCGCTGCAGGATTTGAAGAAAGGGACTAAAGGAGGAGGACCCGTTCCGCTAACGAGGGTCAAAACATTGGTTTCGATGACGACGCCAAGATCACAAGGGACGAATTCGTCACCGCCTTTTACCGAATTCGACATGTCCGCTGAAGGATTCGGCTGCCTTTATTTGCCTAGCGTGGCACCTCAGTCGCCGAATGGCCCTTCAGTCGTAAACGTCGCTACTTTGACGACAACCGATACAAGCGTCGTCGGTGGAATTGGAGCCGGCGATCGCATTTTTCCGCCTCAAACTGGTTTAAGCTACTCAACATGGATTTGCGTCGAACGTTTTTCCGATCCTAGAACTGACCCTCATTGTGTCCGATTGCTTACGCTAGTTCGCACGCTACAGCCTGCCAAAGATCAGCATCTAATTTGCCTTGCTGTCGTACTTTCTGCTCGTGACAAAGCCATCATTATTACCACACAAGAAACACCTCTTTTAAACAGTAAGTTCAATAAAAAAGATTGCTTTTAAACTTTTTTTTAGCTGGACCTGACTGGGAGCCGGAAACCGCTTCAGACTGGACAGCAAGAGTCTGGTGTCCGGATTTACTCCAAGAAGGACATTGGCACCATTTAGTATTCGTTTTGAACAGAGCAGTCCTTAAAAACAGCGCTCTTTCCATTTATGTCGACGGGCAGCATGTTCATACGCAGAAACTTCATTATATATCGCAGAATCCTGGTGGCGGTGCTGCCAACTTGACGGTCGCTTCTTCCGTCTATGGGTACATCGGGACGCCCCCGATTTGGCGTCGATATTCAAAGTTGTCATGGAAACAAGGCCCTTGTCATCTCATCGAAGAAGTTTTAAGCCCGCATTCGGTGCCTATTATGTACCAACTTGGACCGCATTATCTTGCAAGTTTCCAGGCTCCTCATATTCAAGGTAAATAAAACTCAAGGCCTGGTTTTGAAGGCTCTGATTGGCCAGGGGAGTAGATCACTGGTTTTGAAGCCTCTGATTGGGCAGGGGGCGTGGCTTAACTGGTTTTGAAGGGTATGATTGGGCATGGGGCGTGTCTAAACTGGTTTGAAGCCCCTGATTGGGCAGGGGTGTGTCTAAACTGGTTTTGAAGCCTTTGATTGGTCAGTAGAGTAGATCACTGGTTTTGAAGCCTCTGATTGGCCAGGGGAATAGATCACTAATAATGTACAATTTTAGGAAACGAACCAATGACACAACCGCTAGTCGCTGAAGAAAAAATCGTTTTTACATTAAACGCTAAAGCTGTTTCGCACTTGACGCTTGCCAAAATACGTAAACTCTACAGCCGTGCTGATAACAAATCGATAGCAAAACAGGTAAAATGATTAATCTGTTTTATTATTTATGCATTGTTTTAAGGTTGGTATGTCATCACATGAGAATGCGACGCCGATTCGGGTTTTGCACAACGCAGCCGGACATTTGTGCGGCGCAGCACGTTCGTTGGGAGGCGTAGTCGTCGGTTATCTTGGAGTTCGGGTTTTCACGCCAAGGCCGGTTTCGAAAATCATAGACAACGTTGGCGGTTGTTCGGTTCTTCTCGGCTTGATTTCGATGGCGCAGGACGTCGAAAGCCTCTACGCCGGCGTCAAAGCATTAGTCTGCGTCGTCAAATCGGACCGAGTAGCGCAGTCCGAAATGGACCGCCGTCGCGCCTACCAGACATTGGCGATGCTCCTCAGAAGGAAGAAGCAAATCCTAAACAGCCACATACTTCACCTCATATTCAGCTTAGTCGGAACAGTCGACAGCGGAAGAGAAAGTTCATCTATTCCTAACATAATGGCATTCCAAGACCTCCTCTGCGACATCGAAGTTTGGCACGAAGCTCCCGGCGATCTCCAGCGAAGTCTCTTCGAACACCTTTACGAACTAGTCGCAGAATCCAGTGAAAAGAAATGCAATATCAATTTAATCAGACAAATGAGGCTTATTCAGCGACTTCTTTACATTTTACCTGCAGTCGCTAGCAATCCGACTCGCGACTTAATGCTCACGCTACTGGGTGCGCTACTTTTAGCTCAGCCTGATGCTAACGATCTTTTAGCGTAAGTACAACAATCGTCAATCAAATATCTTACTTTTTGTTTTAGTTTTGGACAATTTATCATATCGACTCTTCCTTGCAATACGTTCGGATCTGAAAAAGTGATTACGCTAAAAGAGCCATCTTTGGCTGCATCGGGGAATTCGTTTGATCATGCAGATCAGATTGAGATCGACAACAGTGAAGGAGCGGGTTCGATCATTCTTAGAAATCGATGTCTTCAACTTTTGCATAGTTTGTTGTTTACGCCTCGAAATGCTGTTAACGTCAGGTATTGAGTTATGTCGACAATATTGCTTATTGGTTTTTTTGTTTTAGCTTTTGTGAAGAGATTGCTCAAGTTTTGGGGATGGACTGGCCTCTTCTGTTCATGCAGCCGCAGCTTCATTCTACGACTGTCGTCTGGGGTCTTCGGATTTTGGTCGTTTTGTGTTCCGTGCCTGGTTTGATGGTCAAATTCAAGGACGGCGCGAGTTGCGGAGGATGGCTTCACGTCGCGGATTTGGTTCTGCAGAACCGCATGGGAGTCGTACTCGCCGGATGTCAGTTGGGATCTTCGATACCAAAAAGGGAATCTAGAATTGAAAACGCTGGCGTCCCCGGTTTCCAGCAGCTTACATGGCTTCTTCAAAATCACGTCGACGTCTCTCAAATCTATTTCTTGTTAATGGCCCTCATGATGGGGCAACCTGTCAAATTGTTACCTCCCGACTCGAAACTCGATCTTTTAAATGCTTGGAGCCTTTTATTCGGCGTACCCGCCAACCAACCCATGTCGAGTGTTATGGGGAAAATTCAACTTTGCGCAGAAGCCGTCACCGTCATGTTGTCTATGGTTCGAGTGCTATTGAGCAATCATAAAACGTGAGTCTATAAATGCTAAGCCTCTGATTGGTCAAGGGATGAACCTAAACATAGTTTAGGGCCTCTGATTGGTCAAGAGATGAACCTAAACATCATTTAGAGCCTCTGATTGGCCAGGAGTTGTTTCTAAGCCTCCGATTGGTCAAGAGAAGAAGCTAAACATTGTTTAGGGCTTCTGATTGGTCAGTTGGTGCTTATAAACCATAACCATACTCTAAACATTTGATTTTTCACGTTTTAATTGTGTCCTCTTAATGTTTTATTTTCAGATCTGAGTCTGAAGATCGTGTCCACTACGCTGTGAACATAATTCAGTTTTTATTTTTAGTCTATCATAGTAATCCGCATCTTATGTCGGTTTTTATGAGTCAGGACGTTCTGACTGCTTTGGCGAATACGCTTTTCCCGATGGCGAGCGAGCCGCCCACTCCTGCTGACGAGGTTTGATTTTTGCGCTCAAATATAAAATGGAAGGCGAAAAATGTTTCTTTTAGGTTTTCCAATCGGACACTAAGGAAGTCGAAAGCCACGAAAACGTCGCTAACCATCCGGCGCACAAGTTTGTGATGGATTTCGTCCGTTTTATCATCGTCGATTCTCTTTCCTTGCCTGTCACAGCTAAAATAACTCCTCCACTCGACATCATTTTAGAGGTTAGTCCATTTACAGCCGTCGTTACCAAACTGGGGGCTATTTTTCATCAAAAACCTTAAAATCGACATTTTAAGAGCCAATTTTTCTTCAAAAACCTCAAAATCAAGGTTTTAGGAGCCAAATTTCGTCCAAAAACCTCAAAATTAACATTTGTGAAGCCCAATTTTCGTCCAAAAACCTCAAAATTAAAGTTACAAGAGCCTTTTTCTTCAAAAATTTCAAAATCAAGGTTTTAAGAGCCAAATTTTCGTCATAAAACTCAAAATCAACATTTGTAAAGCCCAATTTTCGTCCAAAAACATCAAAATCAACATTTGTAAAGCCCAATTTTCGTCCAAAAACATCAAAATCAACATTTGTAAAGCCCAATTTTCGTCCAAAAACATCAAAATTAACATTTGTGAAGCCCAATTTTCGTCCTAAAACCTCAAAATTAAAGTTTTAAGAGCCTTTTTTTGTCAAAAATTTCAAAATCAAGGTTTTAAGAGCCAAATTTTCATCATAAAACTCAAAATCAACATTTGTAAAGCCCAATTTTCGTCCAAAAACATCAAAATCAACATTTGTAAAGCCCAATTTTCGTCCAAAAACATCAAAATCAAAGGTTTCACGAGCCAAATTTTCGTCAAAAACCTCAAAATCAACATTTGTAAAGCCCAATTTTCTTCCAAAAACCTCAAAATTAACATTTGTGAAGCCCAATTTTCGTCCAAAAACCTCAAAATCAAAGTTATAAGAGCCTTTTTCTTCAAAAATTTCAAAATCAAGGTTTTAAGAGCCAAATTTTCGTCATAAAACTCAAAATCAACATTTGTAAACCCCAATTTTCGTGCAAAAACATCAAAATCAACATTTGTAAAGCCCAATTTTCGTCCAAAAACATCAAAATCAACATTTGTAAAGCCCAATTTTCGTCCAAAAACATCAAAATCAACATTTGTAAAGCCCAATTTTCGTCCAAAAACATCAAAATCAACATTTGTAAAGCCCAATTTTCCTCCAAAAACATCAAAATTAACATTTGTGAAGCCCAATTTTCGTCCTAAAACCTCAAAATTAAAGTTTTAAGAGCCTTTTTTCGTCAAAAATCTCAAAATCAAGGTTTTAAGAGCCAAATTTTCGTCATAAAACTCAAAATCAACATTTGTAAAGCCCAATTTTCGTCCAAAAACCTCAAAATCAAAGGTTTCACGAGCCAAATTTTCGTCAAAAACCTCAAAATCAACATTTTTAAAGCCCAATTTTCGTCCAAAAACCTCAAAATCAAGGTTTTAAGAGCCTTTTTTTGTCAAAAATCTCAAAATCAAGGTTTTAAGAGCCAAATTTTCGTCATAAAACTCAAAATCAACATTTTGTAAAGCCCAATTTTCGTCCAAAAACCTCAAAATCAAAGGTTTCACGAGCCAAATTTTCGTCAAAAACCTCAAAATCAACATTTTTAAAGCCCAATTTTCATCCAAAAACCTCAAAATCAAGGTTTTAAGAGCCAAATTTTTGTCAAAAACCTCTAAGTCAACAAAAAAAAACCCTCAAAATCATTGTTATAAGAGCCCATTTTTCGTCGAAAAACCTCAGAATCAGCGTTTTAAGTGCAATTTATTTTCTCAAAAACCTCAAAATCTGCATTTTTAAAACCCCAATTTTCTTCAAAAACCTCAAAATTAACAAAGACAGAGGGGTTAGCCTATGATTGGTCGGGGGGTGTGGCCAAATGGTGTTTACACCTTCTGATTGGTCAAGGGGCGTGGCTAAGCCTTGTTTATAGCCTCTGATTGGTCAGGAGGCGTGGCTTAGATAATTTTAAGAGCCCCTGATTAGCAAATTTTGAAGGCAGAAAGAGAAAAATACACATCACAAAATAAAGTTTTTTTTAAAAATTATGTTTATTATTCAATAATAATTATTTAAACAATTGACGTCACAAGTCAGTTTCCATTTTGTTCTCATCAGTCGCCGATCACTTCTTATTCAGTTTTATTCTTGCTAGAGCAAGTTTCCCTCTTATCTTTAGTATTTTGGTCTGTTTGACACTTATCTTTAGCGTTATCTTGATTGATTTGACACTTATCTTTCTTTAGATCATCGTTATCTTTGAAAGGTTGGCACTTATCTTTATTGTCTAAATCAGTTTGGCAGTTATCTTTCTGGGAATCATCGTTATCTTTGAAGGGTTGGCACTTATCTTGACCATTTCGACACTTATCTTGATCTGTTTGGCACTTATCTTTTTGGTGATCTTCATTTTCTTCGAAAGGCTGACACTTATCTTTCTGATGATCGTCATTTTCTTTGAAAGGGCGACACTTATCTGCATGATCTGGGCCATTTTGACACTTATCTTTATTATTCGTATCAGTTTGGCGCTTATCTTTCTGTGAATCTTCGATATCTTTAAACGGTTGGCACTTATCTTGATCATTTTGGAACTTATCTTTCTGAAGATCATCGTTATCTTTGAAAGGTATGCACTTATCTTGATCATTTTGGCACTTATCTTGATCATTTTGGCACTTATCTTTCTGAAGATCATTGTTATCTTTAAACGGTTGGCACTTATCTTGACCATTTTGGCACTTATCTTGACCATTTTGGCACTTATCTTGACCATTTTGGCACTTATCTTGATCATTTTGACACTTATCTTTCTGAAGATCATAGTTTTCTTTGAATGGTTGGCACTTATCTTGATCAGTTTGGCACTTATCTTTCTTTATATCATCATTATCTTTGAAAGGTTGGCACTTATCTTTCGGTTTATCATTGTTATCTTTGAAAGGTATGCACTTATCTTGACCATTTTGGCACTTATCTTGATCATTTTGACACTTGTCTTTCTGAAGATCATCGTTTTCTTTGAATGGTTGGCACTTATCTTGATCAGTTTGGCACTTATCTTTCTTTATATCATCGTTATCTTTGAACGGTTGGCACTTATCTTGATCATTTTGGCACTTATCTTGATCACTTTGGCACTTATCTTGATCATTTTGGCACTTATCTTGATCATTTTGGCACTGATCTTTATTTAGAGCATCGTTATCTTTGAAAGGTATGCACTTATCTTGATCTTTATGGCACTTATCTTGTTCAATTTGGCTCTTATCTTTCTTTAGATCTTCGTTATTTTTGAAAGGTTTGCACTTATCTTTCATCGGATCGTTGTTATCTTTAAAAGGTTGGCACTTATCTTTATCATTTCGATCGTTATCTTTCCGATTATCATCATTTCCTTTGAAAGGACGACACTTATCTCCATGATCTTGGCCATTTTGACACTTATCTTTTGTATCTGGACCATTTTGGCACTTATCTTTCGTGTTGTCTCTGAAGGGCTGGCACATATCTTTAGTTTCTTGATCAGTTAGGCATTTAGTATCAGTTAGATCTTGTTCATTGGACTTATCTTTTGAATGATCACCATCCTCCAAATTATCTTCTTTTATTCTTTCATATTTCTTTTTGTTCCTTATGTATTCAGTGCATTTATCTAGTTCTGATTTTATATTTTCATCATTTTGACATTTATCATCTTTTTTGATTTCTTTGGCGTCATCATTTTTGTGCTTATCTGAACTCTCATGAACATCTTGACAGTTTTCTGGATCGTTTTGGCCCTTCTGAATTGACTGCTGACTGCCTTTGGATATATTTAAACTATAGCATTCAAAATTTTTACACTTATCTTTTTTAGGTTTTTTAGGTTTGATATTCTGCTCCTTATCTAAATTTCCGTCTTCCTTATCTTGACATTTATCTAAACTTTTATCTTCAATTTTGTCTGGCTTATCTAGACATTTATCTAAACTTTTATCTTCTCTTTTGTCTGGCTTATCTAGACATTTATCTGAACTTTTAACTTGGAAACTTTCGTTCGGTTTATCTAGACAGTTATCTAAACTTTTATCTTTGATCGTTTCTTCTTGCTTATCTAGACACTTATCTGAACTTTTATCTTTGATCGTTTCTTCTTTCTTATCTAGACACTTATCTGAACTTTTATCTTTGATCGTTTCTTCTTGCTTATCTAGACACTTATCTGAACTTTTATCTTTCAAACTTTCATTTGGCTTATCTTGACATTTATCTAAACTTTTATCTTTCAAACTTTCATTTGGCTTATCTTGACATTTATCTAAACTTTTATCTTTCAAACTTTCGTTTGGCTTATCTTGACATTTATCTAAACTTTTGTCTTTAAAATTTTTGGTTTCTTCTGGACATTTTTCTTCGGATGTATCATTTTTTACGTTTTCGATGTCCTCGTTTTTGGGTTTGATTTCATTTTGAGTGATTTCGAGGTCGTATTTGGATAAGATTTTTTGTACGGCTTCGATGAGGCATTTACGTTCGTTCTGCATGTCTTTTCGTGCTTTTTCGAGCGATTTACGCTTTCCGAAGAGTTCGTTTCGTTCGTAGATTAGGGAGGCTTTTTCGATTTCGATTTTCTTCATTTCTCCTTCTATGATGGTCCTTTCTGCTTTGACTTTTTCGAGGCTTTCTTCGATTTTCTTGATGGCGTCTTCCTTGTCCCTCATGACGGCGACGATTTTGTTGTGCTCCTGTATCCTCGCGTGGACATCTTTACCGTCCGGTTTCCTTTCGAGCCTCTTAAGCCTCTCGTACTCCTTCTTCGAGATCCTGCATAGGTCCTTCCTCACTTTCGCACACGTCTTACAGTCGTATTTCAGGTTGAAAAATCTGTTGACGAACTTCCAGAAAAATGTCGCTTTCGACATCGCATACGGTGACTCTACGGCGAGAAAATCGCCTTTTCGTGACTGATGTAAATCTCGGACCAGACCGATCTTGAAAACGTTCTCGCACTGAAACAAAACACCAAAACCTATTTTGCGTTCAGAAATATTTCACATTTTTTGGACTATCCAGTTCCTAAGAATAAATCTAATTATAGTTATAAATTTAACGTTTCTAATCGTTTCTAATGCTTAAGAGCCTTAGGAACGATTTCGACCAATCATAGAACGAGGCCAAGTCCTTACTGTAGCTTCTGATTGGTCTGGAGGAAGGCTATGTTGGAGGTTAGAGCGTTTCCGAGGTTTCTGATTGGTCAGGAGGAAGGCTAAATCATGGTTATAGCCTCCTGATTGGTCAGGAGGAAGGCTATGCTGGAGGTTAGAGCGTTTCCGAGGTTTCTGATTGGTCAGTAGGAAGGCTAAATCATGGTTATAGCCTCCTGATTGGTCAGGAGGAAGGCTATGTTGGAGGTTAGATCGTTTCCAAGGCTTCTGATTGGTCAGGAGGAAGGCTAAATCGTGGTTATAGCCTCCGGGTTGGTCAGTAGGAAGGCTTTGTTGGAGGTTAGATCGTTTCCAAGGCTTCTGATTGGTCAAAGCCACCAGATACGTCACTGTGTCATTTTAACTTTTAAAATAGATTAAATTTTTGTTTTATTGGTAATTTATTGAGCGTTTAATTTTTATCGTTGAAACATTCGCTTTCGAAATGCTGAATGTAGTTTTTGAGATCGGTGAGCATTTTTCTTTCGAGACCAAAAACGACTTTTTCAACTTCGAACATCTTCTCTTCTTCTTGTATCTGGAGCCTTTCGTTTTCCAAAGTTTCGCGTTCTTCGGCGATTTTCCGCTTTTCCTCCGCCAAAACGAGCTTCTGGTCGTTCAAAGCTCGCTCTTCTTTTTCGAGATCGTTCATCGCCCCTGAAAATTCATCATTTACATTCGAGCTATTGTTAAAATTCACCTTTGGATCGTTTTCTCCGTTGCAGTCTTTTTGAATTTTGATCGCAATCGTGATTTCGTCTCCGTCTTTGCATTTTTCCATGTTGGAACGAATTTTGAGCTTCCCGTTGCCGTTTTTGGGCTGCTCTCCATTTTTGCATGATCCATTTTGGCCGTTTTTGGGCTGCTCTCCGTTTTTGCATGGTCCATTTTGGCCGTTTCTGCCATTCCCATTGTGGCCGTAACCGTTTCTGCCGTTCGTATTGCCATTTTTAGGCTCGCAGTCCGTTTTTTCGTCGTTTTTAAAAGGAATGCATTTCTCTTCTTCCTTTTTGACTGGTTCGCAATCTTTGACTGGTTCACATTCTTCCTTTTTGACTGGCTCGCATTCTTCCTTTTTGACTGGTTCGCATTCTTCTTTCTTGACTGGTTCGCATTCTTCCTTTTTGATTGGCTTGCAGTCGTCTTTTTTGGCGCATTCCTTTTTCGGCTGGGATGCGAGGCCGCAGTCGACTTCTTGTTGCTCGCAGCAGCAAGGATCCTGATGTTTCTTCGCCTTCTTCTCCTTCTTCTTCTTCGCGGGCTTCTGCTTTTTAGAAGAATCGATGGCGAGGATCTTCTTCGCTTTAGCGCTCAACGACTCGCTTGCCTTCTTGCAGATTTTACATCCGTCCTGGAGGCAATCCTGCTGCACTTTTTTCTCCTCCTTTTTGCAGCAGTTGTCCAACTTTTTGAGACGCGTGAACTCCTGTTTGGTGATGCAGCAGCAGTCATCTTCTTTCTTCTTTGCTTTCTTCGTCTTATCGTCTGCGCAGATGATCTTTTTGATGAAACTCGTCCTTTTTATGTGCGTTCTACTCGTTTTCGGCGTCGGGAGGATTCTTCGCGTTGATACGCAGTGTTGGCTCACTAACACTTTGATCGGACTGCTTTTACACTGAAACAAAATTCCACATTTTCGCCTTAGAAACATGCTTTGACTGGGATTATCTCCTAAATTTAACCTAATAGTGAAGGCCTGATTTGTGGCTTGTGGGGCCGGGGGGGAGGCCTAGTTGGGGGTCAAAGACCATTTTTTTAAAGGTTTTTTTTTCCAGATAACTCGAAAACTAGCCCTCCTAGCGAAAAAACTACTCTGTTCAAAATTAAAGCTCGTAAAATTTTCTATAAAAAAGACTTCGACGTTTTTTCGGTAGGACTTATAGTTAAGGAGATATAGATGGTATAATTTGTGGTTTGGGGATGGTACGGCATTTAGTGAAACCGTGTAGTGAATGTGTGGTTAAAATCAGGCTGAAAAGTGTCTTTCCTTGTCAAAAAGGGTTCAAAAAAGGTTCCAAATCGGGTGAAAAGGGTGTTTTCTTGTCAAAACGTGTTCAAAATTAGGTTGAAAAGGGTGTTCTATTGTCAAAAAGGGTCAAAACCTATCTGAAAAGTGTCTTTCCTTGTCAAATAGGGTCAAAGTCTGCCTATAAAGTGTCTTTCCTTGTCAGAAAGGGTCAAAATTAGGCTGAAATCCTATCTGAAAAGTGTCTTTCCTTGTCAAATAGGGTCAAAAATGGTTGAAAAGTGTACGCACAAGGACAATGCGACACCTTGGGAGGGTAAGGTGACTAGTTTGGGAGTATGGGGTATTAGGTGGCTTAAGGGGTTGGGCTTGTTGGTGTGTGGAGCGCCTAGTTGGGCTAAGCGTGCTGTGGGGGTTTAAGAGGCTGGTTGGGGAAATCGGGGCTTCTTGGCGTTATGCCCAGTGTAGGCAACGACAACCTAAACCGTCCAAGTGACCTTGGAATAAAAGGCCGTTCGCTAGAATCGATCTCGTGACCTCTGCTCTGATAGGATTTTTGGATTCTCATTGGTCTAGGGTCAGTTTCGTGCGATCGTTCATAGGGCAAAGAAATGAAAGACTTTTGTTTTCCACAAACGTATATTTTTGTGTTGTTATTCGACAATTAAGACTTAAACATGAGGTCTTTGAGATTTAACTTTTTGAACATTTTGTCATTGGAGTAAGGATCTTCGGATTTCTTGGGTCCCCTACGTCCAGGATAGCAGACAGCCGCCCTTTTCCACGGGAACTTCTCGTAGGGCCAATTCTGGTCAATGTCCGACCAGATTTCCTCCTCTTGACAAACGGGTTCTCGCTCTTTGGGACATGGCGGCTCAGGATACGCCGGACACGGCTCAAGCCTATCCTCGCATTCGACACCAGGGCAAAGCTCTTCTTTCTTAAAAAACGAACTGAACATATTGAAAACTTTGAAAAGAAAGTTGTTCGCGTAAGGATCGTCGAGTTTCATCGCTCCTCTATAACCTCGGAGGCATGAATCGTCTCTTTTCCACGGAAACTTCTCGTAGGGCCAGTTCGTGTCTATATCCGACCATATTTCTTCTTCCATGTCGCATGCGTTGTTCGTTCTTTGAGGACAAGGAAGACTCTCAGGTTCTGGCGGGCAAGGTTCTATCATATCGTCGCATTCAGGTTCCGGACATAAATCTTTCACATAAGTCGAGTATTTCCTCACCAATTTCAACCTCGGGCTGAAAAGCTTGTTGTTCGAATATGGATCATCGAGTTTCCCAACTCCTCTCCTTTCCTGAGGACACCATGGCTCTTTTTTCCATGGAAACTTTTCGTTTGACCAACTCCTATCGATTTCCGAGTCAATTTCTTCTTCGTTTATCATGCAAGGAGGATCCTTCTTATCTGGGCATGGCAGTTCGCATTCATCAGGAGGACATGGCTCAATGATGTCTTCATCTTTGGGGCAGAACTCGTCATTTTTAAACCAAAGTTTGGTACTAAACAACCTTCGGACGACAAAAGTTCCCAAAATTGGTACACAGAAGACATAGTCGTTGATCGTACTTCTTTTTAAGACGCTAAATTGAGTTTTTTTCGATGTTTCTCCATTTTTCGATTCCTTTTTGCATTTGTCATTTTTGTTCTTGCAAGGGTCTTTGATGACCGGAGTTTCGCAGTCGATTTCCGTCTTTTTGTTGCACATATGCTTCAGTATGACTTTGATCGACTTTTTCTTCTTTTTGTCGACCTTTTCTTTTTTGTCGACCTTCTCTTTTTTGTCGTCGCATTTTTCGACTTTGGCTTTCTTCCTGAGATCCATTTTGTCGCATGGGTCCTTTTTAGGTTTGTCGTCGTTGCATGGGTACGGTTTGAACATTTCTTCCGCTTTCTCTTTTTCTTTCTCTTTTTCTTCTTTGCAAGGATTTTTGGTATTGCAGGCGTCTAGAGTTGATTTTTTGACTTTTCTCTTTTTGCATGGGTCGTCCTTTTCTTCTTCTTTTTTGATGCAAGGGTCCTTCTTCTTTTTGCATGGATCTTTCTTCTTTTCTTCTTCTTTTTTGACCATTTCGAGCTCTTTGTTTTTGAGGGATTCTTCCTTTTTGAGGTATTCTTCCATTTTCTTTTTGCATTCGTTTTCTTTCTTTTTGCATTCGTCTTCTTTTCTGCGGCATTCTTCGTCTTTACATTTGAGCTCTTCTTCTTTCTTTTTGAGCTCTTCTTTCATCCTGTTTTCTTCTTCTTTACGTCTACATTCTTCTTCTTTGCGTTTTTCTTCTTCTTTCTTTTTCAATTCTTCTTCTTTACGTTTGCATTCTTCTTCTTTCTTTTTGAGCTCTTCTTCTTTTTTTTGACACATTTCTTTGAGCTTGAGTTCCATTTCTTGTTCAATCTTTTTTATTTCTTCTTCTTTGCATTTGAGCTCTTCTTCGCTTTTTCGGGCGATTTCTTCCAGCTTTTCTTTCATTTCTTTCTCTTTTTTCTTGAGGAGTTCGTCTTTGCATTTGATTTCTTCGGATTTCTTGAGGCAGATTTCGCTCATTTTGTTTTTCATTTCTTCTTCTTTGCATTTGAGCTCTTCTTCTTTCATTTTGTTTATTTCTTCCACTTTTTTCCTTAGTTCTTCTTCTTTTTTTCGGCATTCTTCGTCTTTCTTTTTGATCTGCTCTTCTAAATTTTTGATCTTTTCAATCTTCTTGCATTCCTCTTCGACCCAATGTTTTTCCTTTTCGAGAAGCTTCTTTTCTTCTTCTTTGCATTTTTTTTCTTCTTCTTTTTTCTTGCATTCGTCTTCGAGCTTTTTGCGTTCTTCTTCCGCTTTCCGGAGTTCTTCTTCTTTTTTCTTCAGGTCCATTTTGAGGTGCTCGCATTGACTGAATGGGTCGCCTTGGGCGCATGGGTCGTCTTTGGACTTGCAAGGATCGTCTTTAGATTTGCAAGGGTCGTCGCTTTTGCTCAAGAGTGCGCCGCAACCGCTTTTTTCGTCCTTTTTCTTGCAGGGATCGTCTTTTTTGTCGTTTTTCTTACAGGGATCGTCCTTTTTTTCGTCCTTCTTTTTACAAGGGTCGTCCTTTTTGTCGTTTTTCTTGCAAGGATCGTCTTTTTTCTCGTCTTTCTTGCAAGGGTCGTCCTTTTTGTCGTTTTTCTTGCAAGGATCGTCCTTTTTCTCGTCCTTCTTGCAAGGATCGTCCTTTTTGTCGTTTTTCTTACAAGGATCGTCCTTCTTTTCGTCCTTTTTGTCATTTTTCTTGCAAGGATCGTCCTTTTTATCGTTTTTCTTACAAGGATCGTCCTTCTTTTCGTCCTTTTTGTCGTTCTTTTTGCAAGGATCGTCCTTTTTCTCGTCCTTCTTGCAAGGATCGTCCTTTTTGTCGTTTTTCTTGCAAGGATCGTCCTTCTTTTCCTCCTTTTTGTCATTTTTCTTGCAAGGATCGTCCTTTTTATCGTTTTTCTTACAAGGATCGTCCTTCTTTTCGTCCTTTTTGTCGTTCTTTTTGCAAGGATCGTCCTTTTTCTCGTCCTTCTTGCAAGGATCATCCTTTTTTTCTTCCTTTTTGTCATTTTTCTTGCAAGGATCGTCCTTTTTATCGTTTTTCTTACAAGGATCCTCCTTCTTTTCGTCCTTTTTATCGTTCTTTTTACAAGGATCGTCCTTTTTGTCGTTCTTTTTACAAGGATCGTCCTTCTTTTCGTCCTTTTTGTCGTTCTTTTTACAAGGATCGTCCTTCTTTTCGTCCTTTTTGTCGTTCTTCTTGCAAGGATCATCCTTCTTTTCGTCTTTCTTGTCGTTCTTCTTGCAAGGATCATCCTTCTTTTCGTCCTTTTTCACTGTTAGCTTACAAGGACTGTCTTTCTTTTCGTCCTTTTTACTAGGATCTTCCTTTTTCTCGTTCTTTTTACAAGGATCATCCTTCTTTTCGTCCTTTTTACCAGGATCTTCCTTTTTATCGTTCTTTTTGCAAGGTTCGTCTTTTTTCTCGTCCTTTTTGTCGTTTTTCTTGAAAGGTTCGTCTTTTTTCTCGTCCTTTTTGTCGTTTTTCTTGCAAGGTTCGTCTTTTTTCTCGTCCTTTTTGTCGTTTTTCTTGCAAGGTTCGTCTTTTTTCTCGTCCTTTTTGTCGTTCTTTTTGCAAGGTTCGTCTTTTTTCGTTTCCTTCGCTGAAGACTCGACTTTAGCGGTCGCCGCCACCTTTTTAGTGTTTATGCAGTCGTCCTTTTTGGTCTTATCTTTCGTTTCCGCTTTCTCGCAGTTTGCTTCCTCTCGTTTTTTGCCGACCGCGTCATTCTGAGGCGGTAGTCCGTCTTTTCTCAACTTGGTGAGACATTTCTTACCTTTTTTCTTGTCCTTTTTACCTTTTTTGTCTTTCTTCGTCTTCTTCTTCTTTTTAAAGAACTTTTTAAGGATTGGAATGTCCTCAAGACCTTTCATATACGCGGACCAGGAAGGCATGAACTCTGTAGTAATGGCCATCGCTCGTTTTTGAGCCGAAAGAAAAGTATGACGTCCAAAATATATTCTGGATAATTCCCGGATCTGAAGCGAATTTACAGGCTGCAACAAAGATAAACAAATTATTCAAAAATTAATCCTTTTTCTATCTAAATTAGTCAAAATAATGATTTTTGAATATCTTTGTTACACTGAAAATTTCATAAAACAATGGCCATTACAACGAATTCCAAGATCACTATTTTAACTTAAATTTAATTAAAATTTATAGAATACTCACCAAGTTTGGCCCGATCATCATCCTGCTCAGTTGACGCAACATTTTTGTCGATTTTTTGTTCGTGTCTCTTGTTTTAAACTTGTTTAATTTTGAATTTTGTTTCGAGTCTTTTTAAAATGTCATATTGAATCTGTGGATTTTTTAAGTGTGAGGTTTGAAGCAGATGTGAGCGAAAAATCATATGATGGGTTAATTAATTTGTTTTTATGTCTGATTTTTAATAAAAGATTGAATAATAAAGGCTTCTGATTGGTTAGAGGGATGTTTGGAACCTTTAGTTGGCCATGGGGTGTGGCTAAATCGTAGTTGAGACCTTTGATTGGGTCAAGGGGCGTTACAAAAACGTAATTGTGGGCTTTGGTTGGTCATGAGGAGTGGCTAAATCGTAATTGGGGTTTTTAATGTGCCATGGGGTGTGGCTAAATCGTAATTGAGACCATTGATTGGTCAAGGGGCGTTACCAAATCGTAATTAAGGCCTTTGATTGGCCAAGGGGTGTGGCCAAAACGTAATTAGGGCCTATGGTTGGTCATAGAGTCAGGATAAATCGTAATTGGATCCTTTTATGTGCCATGGGGTGTGGATAAATCGTAATTGAAGCCTTTTATTGGCCATAGGGTGTGGCTAAATCGTAATTGGGACCTTTGATTGGCCATTGGGAGTGGCTAAATCGTAATTAGGGCCTTCGATTGGCCATGAGGTGTGGCTAAATCGTAGTTGAGACCTTTGATTGGTCAAGGGGCGTTACCAAAATGTAATTTGTGGGCTTTGGTTGGTCATGAGGAGTGGCTAAATCGTAATTAGGGTCTTTGATTGGCCATTAGGAGTGGCTAAATAGAAGTTGGGACCTTTGATTGGCCATTGGGAGTGGCTGAATCGTAATTAGGGCCTTTGATTGGCCATTGGGAGTGGCTAAATAGTAATTAAGACCTTTGATTGGCCATTGGGAGTGGCTAAATCGTAATTGGGGTTTTTAATGTGCCATGGGGTGTGGCTAAATCGTAATTGAGACCATTGATTGGTCAAGGGGCGTTACCAAATCGTAATTAAGGCCTTTGATTGGCCAAGGGGTGTGGCCAAAACGTAATTAGGGCCTTTGATTGGTCATATAGTAAGGATAAATCGTAATTGGATCCTTTTATGTGCCATGGGGTGTGGATAAATCGTAATTGAAGCCTTTTATTGGCCATAGGGTGTCGCTAAATCGTAATAAGGGCCTTCGATTGGCCATGAGGTGTGGCTAAATCGTAGTTGAGACCTTTGATTGGTCAAGGGGCGTTACCAAAATGTAATTTGTGGGCTTTGGTTGGTCATGAGGAGTGGCTAAATCGTAATTGGGACCTTTGATTGGCCATTGGGAGTGGCTAAATAGTAATTGGGACCTTTGATTGGCCATTGGGAGTGGCTAAATAGTAATTGGGACCTTTGATTGGCCATTGGGAGTGGCTAAATAGTAATTGGGACCTTTGATTGGCCATTGGGAGTGGCTAAATAGTAATTGGGACCTTTGATTGGCCATTGGGAGTGGCTAAATAGTAATTGGGACCTTTGATTGGCCATTGGAAGTGGCTAAATCGCAATTAGGGCCTTTGATTGCCTATTGGGAGTGGCTAAATCGCAATTGGGGCTTTTAAAGTGCCATGGGGTGTGGCTAAATCGTAATTGAGACCATTGATTGGTCAAGGGGCGTTTCCAAATCGTAATTAAGGCCTTTGATTGGCCAAGGGGTGTGGCCAAAACGTAATTAGGGCCTATGGTTGGGAATAGAGTGAGGATAAATCGTAATTGGGGCCTTTAATGTGACATGATTGGCCAAGGAGTGTGGCTAAAACGTAATTAGGCCCTTTGATTGGCCATTTGGAGTGGCTAAATCGTAATTTGTGCCTTAAATGTGCCATGTGGTATGGCTAAATTGTAATCAGGGCCTTTGATTGGCCATAGGGTGTGGCTAAAGCGTAATTGGGCCCTTTAATGTGCCATGGTGTGCTGCTAAATCGTAATTGGGGCATTCGATTGGTCGAGGGATTTGGCTTAATGGTTATGGCGTATAATTGGTCTCAAATAAATTTGAATTTTATTTTTAGTGCTCCGGAGACGTTGGGAATGTGAATGACCAGAGTCGAATCCAAACGGAAGTCTTAAGCGCATTGATGGACCATTTACTTGCTGCAGACGTTCTTTTGGGCGAGCAAGCAGCGTTATCCGTAGTCCAGGGGGGCTGCATACAAAATATCGCGCCGAACGTCTCGTATTTGGCGGCCAGGACAGTCGACAAACTTTGGCAAGGTCTTCTAGTCAAAGATCCCCATGAAGTCTTCGAGTTTATCGTCAAACTTTTGACTCTTGCGAAGAAAAAGCAGAACACGACGTGCACGGAGACGCTTTATCATTGCCTCAACCGTACGATTTTGTTTCTCCTTTCAAGGGGGACGGACACAATCGCAGATCAAATGTCCGTCCTCGAAGCCCTTCACAAACTCACAAATAACAGGTATTTTTTCGATTTATGATCATTTTTAGCGAATTTTTTATTTTTTGCTATTTCAGGGGATTGATTTTTGGTGCTGGAAATCATGAATTGGAGTTCATCGGATGCTTGACTTACTGCCTTCTACAGCTCATCGCAGAAATGAAAATAATGTAAGCAATCGTATTTGAGGGTTTAGTTGGCTGAGCTAAATTATGATCAAGGCCTCTGATTGGTCCATGGCTTGCCTCAATCGTTTTGAAGGCCTCTGATTGGTCCAGGGCTTGCCTTAATCGTTTTGAAGGCCTCTGATTGGTCCAGGGCTTGCCTTAATCGTTTTGAAGGCCTCTGAATGGTCCATGGCTTGCCTCAATCGTTTTGAAGGCCTCTGATTTTCCCAAGAGTTGACTTTTTTGTTTTAAATTCCTCTGATTGGTCCAGGACATGGCATGATCGTTTTGAAGGCCTCTGATTGGTCCAGGGCTTGCCTTAATCGTTTTGAAGGCTTCTGATTGGTCCAGGGCTTGCCTTAATCGTGTTAAAGGCCTCTGATTGGTCCAGGGATTACCTTAGTCGTTTTGAAGGCTTCTGATTGGTCCAGGGCTTGCCTTAATCGTTTTGAAGGCCTCTGAATGGTCCATGGCTTGCCTTAATCGTTTTTAAGGCCTCTAATTGACCCAAGAGTTGACTTTTTTGTTTCAAATGCCTCTAAATGGTCCAAAGCTTGCGTTAATCGTTTTGAAGGCCTCTGATAGGTCCAGGGCTTGCCTTAAACGTTTTGAAGACTTCTGATTGGTCCAGGGCTTGCCTTAATCGTTTTGAAGGCTTCTGATTGGTCCAGGGCTTGCCTTAATCGTTTTGAAGGCCTTTGATTGGTCCAGGGCTTGCCTTAATCGTTTTGAAGGCTTCTGATTGGTCCAGGGCTTGCCTTAATCGTTTTGAAGGCCTCTGATTGGTCCAGGACTTGCCTTAATCGTTTTGAAGGCTTCTGATTGGTCCAGGGCTTGCCTTAATCGTTTTGAAGGCCTTTGATTGGTCCAGGGCTTGCCTTAATCGTTTAAAGGCCTCTGATTGGTCCAGGGCTTGCCTTAATCGTTTTGAAGGCCTCTGATTGGTCCAGGGCTTGCCTTAATCGTTTTAAAGGCCTCTGATTGGTCCAGGGCTTGCCTTAATCGTTTTGAAGGCCTCTGTCCAGGACTTGCCTTAATCGTTTTGAAGGCTTCTGATTGGTCCAGGGCTTGCCTTAATCGTTTTGAAGGCCTTTGATTGGTCCAGGGCTTGCCTTAATCGTTTTGAAGGCTTCTGATTGGTCCAGGGCTTGCCTTAATCGTTTTGAAGGCCTCTGATTGGTCCAGGGCTTGCCTTAATCGTTTTGAAGACTTCTGATTGGTCCAGGGCTTGCCTTAATCTTTTTGAAGGCCTCTGATTGGTCCAGGGCTTGCCTTAATCGTTTTTAAGGCCTCTGATTGGTCCAGGGCTTGCCTTAATCGTTTTGAAGGCCTCTGATTGGTCCAGGGCTTGCCTTAATCGTTTTGAAGGCCTCTGATTGGTCCAGGGCTTGCCTTAATCGTTTTGAAGGCCTCTGATTGGTCCATGGCTTGCCCTAATCGTTTTTAAGGCCTCTAATTGACCCAAGAGTTGACTTTTTTGTTTCAAATGCCTCTAAATGGTCCAAAGCTTGCGTTAATCGTTTTGAAGGCCTCTTATTGGTCCAGGGCTTGCCTTAATCGTTTTGAAGGCCTCTGATTGGTCCAGGACATGGCATAATCGTTTTGAAGACTTCTGATTGGTCCAGGGCTTGCCTTAATCTTTTTGAAGGCCTCTGATTGGTCCAGGGCTTGCCTTAATCGTTTTTAAGGCCTCTGATTGGTCCAGGGCTTGCCTTAATCGTTTTGAAGGCCTCTGATTGGTCCAGGGCTTGCCTTAATCGTTTTGAAGGCCTCTGATTGGTCCAGGGCTTGCCTTAATCGTTTTGAAGGCCTCTGATTGGTCCAGGGCTTGCCTTAATCGTTTTGAAGGCCTCTGATTGGTCCAGGGCTTGCCTTAATCGTTTTTAAGGCCTCTAATTGACCCAAGAGTTGACTTTTTTGTTTCAAATGCCTCTAAATGGTCCAAAGCTTGCGTTAATCGTTTTGAAGGCCTCTGATTGGTCCAGGGCTTGCCTTAATTTTTTTGAAGGCCTCTGATTGGTCCAGGGCTTGCCTTAATCGTTTTGAAGGCCTCTGATTGGTCCAGGGCTTGCCTTAATCGTTTTGAAGGCCTCTGATTGGTCCAGGGCTTGCCTTAATCGTTTTGAAAGCCTCTGATTGGTCCAGGGCTTGCCTTAATCGTTTTTAAGGCCTCTTATCGGTGGCTTACATACATGACACACTATTACATAAATGTTTGCTCTAGGATGGATGTAAATGCGAAAACAACTTGGCACGTAAATCCTCAAAGCGAAGAAAGCGAAGAGTTGACATCGAGGCAAGGTCAGAATCTCATCGGGGTCGCCGCTCGTCGAGTCTGGGACGAACTCTACGTCTGTAAAAAGCCAGCGATCGAAGAAGTCTTCAAAATGACTTTGGCCTCTTCGAACAACAAAGCGCCCGATTTGGCTTCGATTCGGGAACAAGTTTTCGAAGTCGCTTCAAAAATTTGGTTAACGTATGTCGACTCGGAGCGAAAAGCGACTTATAAAAACCCATGGGAGATGCACAACCAAATACAATCGGTAAGGTTTCTTGCTTAGAGGGAATTTTGACGTTTTCTTTTAGAAAATTCAAAAAGTGACTGGAGGATTGACACGCTTGGCGAGCAGGTCGAAGGTGAAGAAAGAAGAATCGCTGAGGGTCAAAAGTCAAGTGAGCAGCGGAAGCGAAATGGAAACAGCGGCCGCTGTCCAAGCACAGATAGCGCTCGTCAAAGAACTCGTCGACATCCAAGCGAAGCAGCACAATCTAACACAAGATTACACCGAGCGATACGTTTTGGAAGAATGGCTCCAAATCGAGGCCGAGTTGACCCGCGAGCGAGCACTTTGGGGACCCCAACATCCATCCCGGCTCGACAAATGGATGCTCGATATGACCGAAGGGCCATCCCGGATGCGCAAAAAAATGATGAGAAACGACGTCTTCTACATCCATTATCCATACAGGCCTGAGCTAGAAGCCGCAGAAAACGTAAGTTTTTAACTTTTCAATTTCATACTAACTCAGATTTTAGAAAGCGCTCAAGTACAAAGTGGCATCATGCTGCGACAGCAAAGAATACTATTTGACGTACAAATTAAACAATATAGGAGAACATGAGAAAGTTGTTGTGAGCCAAAATAGCACAATCGATGTCTTCGATATTGGTTTGGAGAATATCGAACAATGTGCGCTCAGAAGAGCGGTGAAAAGATCGGTTTCTGAGCCTGAAGACGGGAACGACGATGGCGACCCCGAAGCAGCCAATGAGGACGACGCTCTTCCAGACAATCAGTCGATTCTTCGTCTTTTGGAGAACAACGAGAAGATCAGCCATATGTTTCGATGCGCTCGGATTCAAGGGCTTGATACCATGGAAGGACTTTTGCTTTTCGGCAAAGAACATTTGTACATAGTCGACGGTTTTACTTTGCTCAAATCCCGCGAGATACGGGACATCGAGTCATTACCTCAGGACTGCTATGAGCCGATTTTACCTCCCCAAGGGACTGTATCATGTTCAAAACGTCAGTGCTCAAAATTCAGCTATGAAGACATCAGAGAAGTCCACAAACGTCGCTACTTACTTCAGCCGATGGCGTTGGAAGTTTTCTCCAGTGATGGGCGCAATTATCTTCTTGCATTCCCTAGGAAGATAAGGAACAAAGTTTACCAAAGATTTATGGCATTTGCGACAGGGATTTCGGATAGCGCTCAGCAGTCTGTTGCTGGACAGAAAAGAACTGCGAACGTCGAGCAAGGTGCTAGTCTGCTTTCTAGTCTGATTGGGGAGACTTCGGTCACTCAACGCTGGGTGGTGAGTAACGCAAAAGAAGAAAAAAAATCTTTTAAGTTTTTGTCCTCTAGCTCAAAAACTATAGGTTCTAGCGACTCGACCACTTAGTGCAAAATTAAAGAAAATTTAATAATGTTCCATTTTGTACTAAGTGGTCAAGTCGCTAGAACCCATGGGTTTTGATCTTGAGGTCAAAAACTGAAAAAACGCAACTTTTTTTGGTTTTTGACATCTAGCTCAAAACCCATGGGTTCTAGCGACTTGACCACTTAGTACAAAATGGAACATTATTAAATTTTCTTTAATTTTGCACTAAGTGGTCAAGTCGCTAGAACACATGGGTTTTGAGCTAGAGGTCAAAAACTGAAAAAACGCAACTTTTTTTGGTTTTTGACATCTAGCTCAAAAACTATGGGTTCTAGCGACTTGACCACTTAGTGCAAAATTAAAGAAAATTTAATAATCTTCCATTTTGTACTAAGTGGTCAAGTCGCTGGAACCCATGGGTTTTGAGCTAGAGGTCAAAAACTGAAAAAACGCAACTTTTTTTGGTTTTTGACATCTAGCTCAAAAACTATGGGTTCTAGCGACTTGACCACTTAGTGCAAAATTAAAGAAAATTTAATAATCTTCCATTTTGTACTAAGTGGTCAAGTCGCTGGAACCCATGGGTTTTGAGCTAGAGGTCAAAAACTGAAAAAATGCAACTTTTTTTGGTTTTTGACATCTAGCTCAAAAACTATGGGTTCTAGCGACTTGACCACTTAGTGCAAAATTAAAGAAAATTTAATAATCTTCCATTTTCTACTAAACATCTAGCTCAAAAACTATGGATTCTAGCGACTTGACCACTTAGTGCAAAATGAAAGAAAATTTAATAATCTTCCATTTTGTACTAAGTGGTCAAGTCGCTAGAACCCATGGGTTTTGAGCTAGAGGTCAAAAACTGAAAAAACGCAACTTTTTTTGGTTTTTGACATCTAGCTCAAAAACTATGGGTTCTAGCGACTTGACCACTTGGTGCAAAATTAAAGAAAATTTAATAATCTTCCATTTTGTACTAAGTGGTCAAGTCGCTAGAACCTAGTGGTTTTGAGCTACAGGTCAAAAACTGAAAAAAACTGAAGAAAATCTTTCATTTTGTTTTTGAAATCTCAATATTTTGGTTTTCAGCGAGGAGAGATCACGAATTTCCAATATTTGATGCACCTGAACACATTAGCTGGCCGTAGTTACAATGATCTGATGCAGTATCCGGTTTTCCCTTGGATCCTAGCAGACTACGATTCCGAAGTGCTTGACCTCAACGACCCATCGACTTTCAGGGACTTTTCCCGTCCTATGGGAGCTCAAAGTCCCGATCGGCTTATGCAGTTCAAAAAAAGATACAAAGAATGGGACGACCCGCATGGCGAGACGCCTCCGTACCACTACGGGACACATTACTCGTCTGCTATGATCGTCTGCTCGTATTTAGTCAGAATGGAGCCTTTTACTCAGCATTTCTTACGATTACAGGTTCGAACTTTTATCTTCTCCTTATAAACTAAGCTTGATTTTTAGGGCGGACATTTCGATTTGGCGGACAGGATGTTCCATAGTGTGCGCGAAGCATGGAATTCAGCGTCAAAGCACAATATGGCCGACGTAAAAGAGTTGATACCCGAATTCTTCTATTTACCTCAATTTCTGATGAATGCGAACAATTTCGATCTTGGGTGTAAGCAGAATGGTGTGACTTTGGGCGACGTCCTATTACCTCCTTGGGCGAAAAACGACCCCAGGGAGTTCATAAGGGTCCACAGGCAAGCCCTAGAATGCGACTACGTTTCTCAAAACCTGCACAATTGGATAGACTTGATTTTCGGCTGTAAGCAACAAGGGCAAGCTGCCGTCGACGCCGTCAATGTCTTCCACCATCTATTCTACGAAGGAAACGTCGACATTTATAAGTAAGCGAAGAAAAATTAAGTCTTTTCTGTATTCATTGCGATTTTAGCATTGATGACCCTTTGAAGAAAAACGCGACAATCGGATTTATCAACAATTTTGGACAGATTCCGAAGCAGTTGTTCAAAAAGCCGCATCCTGCTAAAAAACTGGGTCAGAGGGCGTCCGTGTTGGACCCAAATCCGACCTCTCCGGCACCTTGTTTTCATGCAGAACGTCTCTTTTATCATAATCTGGACAATTTGAGACCATCTTTGCATCCTATCAAAGGTAAAATGGGTTTCTGCTGAGTAGAATAGACCCTTAGGCTTTTTCTGGAATTTTCGAAAAACAGTCCCAAATCAACACTTTTTTTAGGTTTTTGTTCTCTAGCTCGAAAACTATTGGTTCTAGCGACTTGACCTCTTAGTACAACATGAAAGATTATGGCATTATCTTTCATTTCGTACTAAGTAAACAAGTCGCTAGAACCCTTAGTTTTCGAGCCAAAGGTCAAAAACGGAAAAAAAAATCAACTTTTTTCAGAGTTTGTCCTCTATCTCGAAAACTAAGGGTTCTAGCGATTTCATCACTTAGTACAAAATGAAAGATAATTTTATAGTCTTCCATTTTGTACCGAGTGGTCAAGTCGCTAGAACCCTTAGTTTTCGAGCCAAAGGTCAAAAACAGAATAAAAAGCCACTTTTTTCGGAGTTTGTCCTCTAGCTCAAAAACTAAGGGTTCTAGCGACTGTAGCACTTAGTACAAAATGAAAGATAATTTAAAAGTCTTCCATTTTGTACCGCGTGCTAAAGTCGCTAGATCCCTTAGTTTTAAAGCTAGAGGCCCAAAACTGATGGTTCAACTTTAAACATCGTATCTTCTGAACGGCTGGACCGATTTTAAGTTTCAAAAGCTCATTAGACGCAGAATTTAACACTCTTTCATTTTGTACTAAGTGATCGAGTCGCTAGAACCCTTCGTTTTCGACCTAGAGCCCAAAAAAGTCTGCACTAAAAAGCGCTTTTGTGTTTTCAGAAGTGAAAGGACCTGTCGGACAGATAATCCAGTGGGAAAGAAACGTATTAGCTGTCGAACAAAATAAAGTGCTTGTCCCGCCTAATTTCTCCAAATACGTCGCATGGGGCTTCGCAGATCATACGTTGCGGATGGGAAACTACGACAGCGACAAAGCGGTCCTGACGTGCGAAGCCGTGATGCATACAAGCGGCGAAATCCTGGCTTGCGTCTGTCCAAATTCGAAGACAATCATCACAGCAGGGACGAGTTCCGTGGTGACCATTTGGGAATACAATAAGAAGCAGATGAATGTCGTTCAGACTCTACATGGACATAATGAGGCTGTGACATGTTTGGCGGCAAGCCCTGCTTATAATGTCATCGTATCCGGATCGAGGGATGCGACTGCGATCATTTGGGACCTTTCGCATCGCATATTTGTACGACAGCTGACCGGACATAATGCTCCAGTCGCTGCAGTCGCTGTCAACGATCTAACCGGCGATATCGGCACCTGCGCCGGTACTTGGCTGCACGTCTGGACCATCAATGGTGAACAACTCTGCTCTGTCAATACTAGCGTAGGCCGTGCAGATCGCATGCAGCAAATATTATGCGTCGCCTTTTCACAATGCAGAGAATGGGATGCGCAAAATGTTCTTCTGACCGGTTCCACTGATGGCGTCGTCAGAGTAAGTAAAAGCCATTAGCTACACAATTCAATGTTCTTTCAGATGTGGTCCATCGATTATGTACAAGTTCCTAAAGAAGAAAGCACAAAAGAAGTCAAAAAAGTGACCAAAGAAGAGCCAAAAGGTCGAATACAAAAACGCCTCGGAAAGCAGATGAATGTCTCCTCAACTTCTGTTTCTGCTGATTTCTCCGTTGATGAACCTAAAAGTATGTTTTTCATGAGGCCTTTAAAATTGGCGTTTTTTTCGGTTTTTTGTAAATAACTCGAAAACTAAGCACTCTAGCGAAATAATGACTTAATTTAAAATTAAAGCTTGTAAAAATTGCTATAAAAAATGCTTAGTCGATTTTTCTGTGGGACCTCTAGTTATGGAGATACGGAGGAGCTAAAGAAAGGTTTTACTATCGGCTTTATCTCCTTAACTACAGGTCCCACAGAAAAAAACGACTAAGCATTTTTTATAGTAATTTTTACAAGCTTTAATTTTGAATTGAGTCATTATTTCGCTAGAGTGCTTAGTTTTCGAGTTATTTGAAAAAAACTGAAAAAAAACGCCAACTTCGAAGCCTGAACTTGAACATTTAAAAAAAATTGTTCTCTAGTTCTAGGGAAAAGTGGCTCCGAAAGTTCATTGTCGGAAGAAAACGATAAAAAGAAGAAGAAAGAACCGGATGTTCAAGTGGAAGAGAAAGAGAAATGCAGCGATGACGAGTTGAAAAGCGAGGTCTGTAGTAAAAGTTTGGATGGTGGTGGACCGGTTGTGGTTGTGTCCGAAAGTGTGGAAGATGAACCAATCCCAGTCGTCCGCAGAAGAAGATCTTCTGCGAAAGCTAACGCCCAGGTTGTCTAACCCCTCAAAATAACAAAAATTTAAGCAAAAAATAACGCTTTTTTTCGTTTCTAGTTAAGAAAGTCCGAATGTTTGACTGGAAAGCTTTCTGAGGTCGAATCGCTTTCTGTGAATGAGGAACTGGGAAAAATAAGGCCGAGCAAAAGCGAGACGTCGCTTACGGAAAGTTTCGTCATTGTGAGCGGCAATGGCGAAGAAGTCGGCGAAATCGGGTCGCCCACTCCTCCATTAAGGAGGTCCAAGCAAAACCAGCATATTCTTCGCCAAGGATTCGTATGGCAGAAGCAGCTTGTATTCAGGAGTAAGCTGACCATGCATACTGCATACGATAGAAAAGACAATACAGAACCTGCGTCTATAACCTCATTGGCGGTTTCACGGTAATTATTTAAATAAAAGCGATATTTTGACCTTTCTGTCAGGGATCATCGAGTCGTCTACGTCGGAGATACTCGTGGGAGGATTTTTTCGTGGAGTGTGGCCGATCAGCCGGGACGAGCGGACCATTGGCTCAAAGACGACGGCGCCGAAGTCTGCGCATCTTGCAAAGTCAAATTCTCGATTTACGAGAGGCGTCATCATTGTCGAAACTGCGGACTTCTATTCTGCTCAAAGTAAGAATTTCGAATATAAGCAATATTTATATCGATTCGCATGGTAAACAGCATGCTAAATCCATTGGTTTCAATTAAAAAATTCTACATCCATTATTTTACGCGTTATCACCAATAAACACCTTTTTTTTGTTCGTAGAATTTTTTAATTGAAACCATTAGATTTAGCATGATGTTTACCATGCGAATCGATATACATATTGCCTATGTTCAGAAAATATGATTTTTTCATATTTTCCCTGCGACCACAAAATGCCATTCTTTTTCTTCAGGTGCAGCCGGTTTGAATCGGAAATCTCGCGCCTCCGAATACTGAAGCCGGTCCGCGTCTGCCAGGGCTGCCACGCATCGCTCAGAACCCAACAAAACTAAATTTCCCATTTAAAACACAAAATATATTTTAACCCCCTTTCCTATTACCTCATCGACTGTATCCTAATCAAAAAGGGTAACTAGTTGTAAATAAGAAAACTAACATTGCATTTATTCTCAGTGTATATTCCATGTATAGGTATTATCACAAAAAAAATATATATATAATTTGTGAAATTTATGTAATTCCAGAAAAAAATATATAAAATATATATAAGAATATAAACAATAAAGTAAAAGTACTGACAATATTATAATAGTGCAATATTTATGTAGTTTTGGTGACTTTTTCCGGATAGATATTGTAAAAAGCACCACCAAACCCGGTTATCGGCGAATTCCTATTCATAAATATGAAGAACTTTCTGAAAATAGATTACGAATACATTAATTATGAATACGCATTCGCCAATTTCTGATTAAAGCAAGACTTTTTGTTTCCTAGTATTATTTCCATGCTTTATTTTACCATAAATGTGATAATTTTTTAAATTAATTTTTGTGATTTATTTTATGACTTTTTTCACTGTTATTTGTTATTTTTTTTGTTTTAATTTTTTTTGACTACTCTTCTGTCCAAAGTGTGTGTCCTTAATAGAATAATAGCTTAGCCACTGTGTGGGAAGAAAAAAAAAATATTGAGGAATTTAGTCGTATTGATTCTTATTCCAGACAATAGTAGGATGTCGAAAAAATGTAAAAATAGATGTAGAAATGCTTAAATGCTACTAATTGTTTAAATGTATGATAATGAAATAAATATACTGAAATATTGTTTGTTTGTTGACAAGGAGAGTGAGGCATGGGAGATATCTTTGGGAGGACCCAACTCTCCTACCCACCTCGACCCTCCCTCCACCTCCCATCACCCCCTTCCAACCAACATCCCAATACTACTTCGACTCCAAAGGTGCGACCCAGTTTGGCCTCCTAGAGGTTCCACGGAGGTTCTCCATCAGTGGTTATTCAAAAATTCATTTTTAACAAAATCTCTTATATTTTTGAATAAAAATATTACATAAAATACATTTAAAATGCCAAGGCCTAAGTGATTTGAAGCAATTTACATAAAAGAATCAGAAAGACGATAAGTTGGCAAATTTGGACATCTCTGACGGGCGTCCATGTTGACGTCAGGAGTCGCAGGAAGATCTGGCACAAAGGTTTATGGTCTAGGAAGGAGCAATAATGCCAAAAGAATGGACAATAAGGCAAAATTTGATATAATTTGGGATGATTTGGCTTTCCCGGTGTTGCAAACGTTGGAATTGCAGCAGGAGATGCACGAGTAGAGTTTGGTCCTTTCCCCTATGATGATGCATCCAGGTTCGCATCTTGAAGAACAGTTTCTCTGTAGCGCCCATAACCTCAAAACCGAAGTTGAATTTTCGTTGCTCGTCGTGTACGAAAAGCGTTTAACCTAAAAGAGAATTGAAAACGTCCGCCATATTGGATTTTACCATGCACTGCATCTGCGTCCGGGTTTCGTTGTCTTCGCATTTACGCACGAAGTTCGTACGGTTCCCGCTTAGGTTGCTGCATCTGTCGCCTTCCACCATCGTATCACATATGTAGCACGAAAGCTCGATCCGGCTCGATTTCGCCCCGATCGTTTTATGACCCGTGTCGCTCAAACCTTAAAATGATCTTCAATTTTTGAACTTTTAAATGCTCGCAGCTTCCACAATTTTTGACCGATTTTATCAATATTTATATATTTGGAAAGCTCTATTAAAGAGCTTTAAAAGTGAACTTATGCATAAAATCGCTCAGACCACTCCTTAGCACTACAAAATGGACCTAAACTGGTACAAATGTACAATGTGGACGTTTAAGTCCATTTTTGAGGGCTAAGAACATGTCTAAGCAATTTTAAGGATAAAGTCACATCTGTAGCTCTTTAAAAGAGCTTTCTATCGGTATAAATATTGATAGAATCTTTCAAAAATTGTGGAAGTTATGGACGTTTAAATGCGGCACTATTTCATGACTGGACCTTTAAGTGCCCATAACATCCGCATTTTTGACCGATTTTATTAATATTTATATTGTTGGAAAGCTCTGTTAAAGAGCTACAGAAGTTACTCGATGCATAAAATCGCTCAGAGCACTCCTTAGCACTCAAAAATGGACCTAAACTGGTACATATGTACAATGTGGACGTTTAAGTCCATTTTTGAGAGTTAAGGAGTTGACTGAGCGATTTTATGCATTAAGTTACATCTGTAGCTATTTAAAAGAGCTTTCCAACGGTATAAATGTTAATAAAATTTTTCAAAAATTGTGGAAGTTATGGACGTTTAAATGCGGCACGATTTCATGACTGGACCTTTAAGTGCCCATAACTTCCACAATTTTTTACCGATTTTATCGATATTTATACCGTTGGAAAGCTCTATTAAAGAGCTTTAAAAGTTAATTTATGCATAAAATCAGTCAATCTACCCCTTAGCCTTCAAAAATGGACTTAAACGTTTGTTCAACGGTCTCTCACCTATGACGGCTTCGACGTTGTTGAGAAAAAGCAAAGTGAAACACGTCTCGATGATGATTTCGCTTTGAAATCTGGACATTCTTGTTTTATGTTGATTTCTAGTGTTTTACGGAGGTTTCATTTGAAGGCGGGGGAGTACGCAGGCTCGGATTGGGTCCATTGATCGCCTCCCCCTGAGAGTTTCCAAGGTGGCCCCGAGATAAAGGGAGAAATCAACCCCTAGCCACCACCCCATCCTCATATGTAACTGTTTGAAGTCAACAACGTAATTCAGGACCTTGATTTTCTCTAAAAGCCGTGCCAATGTTATATCACCTTTGCTACCAAATGATGCAATAGAAGTAAAAACGCTTTTCGGATATATCTCAGCTCCCGATTTGGTCTCTCTAATTTGATATGAGGAAGCCATGAAAATTTCAAGTCGATTCTGAGGTACACGGTTTCGCTCTGCTGAATGCCACCATGCTCCTGGATTCGATGATTCCCCATGAGCAGCAGTGGTATGCTACACGATTAGACGGCTGAAAGTTTACATGCCTGTAACTTCCACAATTTTTGAGCGATTTTATTATTATTTATTCCGTTGGAAAGCTCTTTAAAACAGCTTTCTAATTATATAAATATCGATAAAATAGGTCAAAAATTATGGAAGCTATTGCTATTTAAAGATACAGTTATGAAATCGGTGCTAAGCGTGTACGTTACGTGGGCTTTTGTGGAAATTGCATTATATCCGATCACGTTGCTAACATGAATGATTCAGATCGGGGATATGTTTTTCGAAAAGACATTTAGATTGAAATATTTTATTCATATGACGTTTGAAAAAAGGAGAATGAATCGATGGTTGTAGCCCATCATGTCCGAGGGTTCACGGGTCACCAGTGATGTCTAAGAGTAGGAAAGATTGTGGTGCAGGTGGGAAGGAAGACCTTGGCGAGCCGGGGTGGCCCATGTCAAAGAGATGGTTAGGGAAGGTTAGGGATGATGAGTCTACAGCATGGGCATGTCAAGGGTTCACCTGAAGAACATCAACAGTCACCTCTATAAGTAAGGATTGTGCTGCTCAATTGTTGGAACTCTGGTAGCTCCTGTCAAAGAGATGGTTAGGGAAGGTTAGGGATGGTTAAGGTCTATAGCATGGGCATGTCCAGAGTTCACCTGAAGAACACCAACGATCACCACTATGAGTTGGAAGGATTGCTCTGCTCAATATATATAGGTGGAATGGTACATTGTATCCCATTTAGGGTGTTTGTAAAAGTGTTTTATTCTTCGTGTGAGAACGAAAGAAGCTCCAATTGGTGACGGACGCCTGCTGAAAGTATCATTGAATGATTACTCCAAGTGATATTCCTGCACGTTCCCGTCCATTCGAGTCCGGTGTAGATTCTGTAAAGACGTCTTCCACTTTTCCAATCCCAAAGGTGAAGACTGGAGGCCATATAGACGATCAAAGTCGAGGCGAATCCAGCTCGAAGGAAGCCGACAGGTGATCCTACTGAGATAGAGTTTACTACTCGGTTTTCGACAGGGTTCCATATCTGGATGACGCTTTCGTCCGAAAAGGCAACATAAGTCTCGACGGGGACGACGTCAAAATTGGCCGAAGCGATCGTCCTAGTGCCGACAACATTTCCATTTTTATCCCAAACCCAAATCCTCCTCAAAAAGTTGACATCGTCGCATTCAGGCACCGCTAGGACAAAACGGTCTCCCAAAATGAACCTTTTAAAACCAGCCACGGACACCACTTCATCGCCATTTTTCGTCATTTTCACCAAAACAGTGACATCAGTCCTTATCGTCACATAGACATCACCACCTTCTTCCTGAATATGCTGTATCCTTCCAAATGCAGACTTTCCACATGAAAATTCGCTTCCCGGCAACGTCCATAACCGTACAACGTTGCCATTGTGCACTGCAGCATATAATTGGTCATTAACCACAGCGTATAATAAAGGAGACAAAATGACGTTATCGATTCGCAAACTTTCCATATACCATGAGGAAAACGCATTTCCTAAATTTTTCAATTTTTCCATCATTTCGATGTTGCCATCGAAATCGAAACTTTTGATGTCGGTTAGATTGTAGGAGGAAATTTTGGTGAATATTGAAATTAAATTTTTTTGGACTGCGATGACGTATTTGGTTGTCGTTTTCACAGATTTGATGGGGAAGTCGATGATACCGGAGATGCTTTGGAAGAGCGATGGGTTCGCTAATGTCCAGACGGAGACAGTAGCGTCTTCGTGGCCGGTGACTGCTGTTTCTCCGTCGCTATCGAGGCATAGTACAGGGCTCGAGCTTGCCAATCTGAACCTCCGAAAATTCTTCGTTTTCCAGTTCTTCTCCAGCCTTTTCAACGCACCGAAGACCCTTCTCCAGTAACACAAAGGCTCCAGGCTTCCTCCGCAATCTGAAACCCCAAATATTGGCGTCCACCAATGCTGACATACTTGGTACATCGATTTTTTCGATTATGGCATCAGAAAAATGGCAAAAACGTTTCCAAATTCTATCCACGTTTACTCCCTCCCTCCATAGCTTAGACACTGAAGAACAAGCCAGAAGATCTTCAACGGACAACTCGCTCAGAATCATCTCCAAAATTTCTTCCGGAAGTTCAAACAAATCTCTGCCAAAAAACATAGTTAAAACCAAATTTTACCTTTTCTTACCTTTTTTCCATTTTTCAGTCATATGGTACATCAAAAGTTTTAACCGGTTATTTACCGAATTGAGCTTCCTAATGTACATATTTGCCAAGAGGTTTAACCCTGATTATCAATCAGAAATGAAAGGCTTTTATACCCTTTTTGTCCGTCGTATCCATGGCAACAAATAATGATATCTTTTCACGTCGTTATCATGTTTTTGTTATAATTGACCCAATTTAGGGCTCCGGACGCTTTTGTCTCACGTCACAGGTGTCCGAGGCTTTTGTCTTCAATTATAATTAATTTCACGTAATTTTGGAAAGGAAGAAAAACTCTTATTTTGAAACGTTTATTGACAATTTTAAACTTTCATGCATGTCGAAGACGGTTTGGTGCCTGAAAGAACGGAATTAATGAGTGTGAAGGATGGCGATTTACATGAGAGCTCACAGTACGCAAACATTAGTGACGTAGTATCTTGGGGGAAGGTTCGCTACGCTACAACTGGGCCAGTGTCCTATTAGTATCCCCTTGTTCAGGAGGTCCCCTACCCATCTCCTCTCGCTCTCCACACTCTACCACTAAGCCAGAGTGCATTGGAAAGCAGCAACTTCTACCTAGGAGGTCCTCTATCTAACCTTGCCCTCACTACTGAGCCGTGGTTATGGATGGGATCCCCACATTGGGAGCTGCATAAGCCCCCATCATCTCCCCTCTTTCTCCCATCCCAGCGAGTGTCCCCGCGTATGGCTCTACCAAGGACCCCCTATCCATCCAGCAGCCAGGACTTCCCTACCCTTTCTATCTTTTCCTATTCGGACAAAGCTTTTGAGAGCTCACTGTAAATCGCCGCTAAGTTACGGAACATCTCTTACGTGATATCACATCCTGGATCCATCCATAATAGTAACTTATCAACGAATATACAGTTGGGGTATTGAGGTTACACCCGAACGAAAACGAAACGAGTCCCATCTGCGTGTATCTATTAGTCTCCGGATCAAGCCAGACGATCGGACCACCCGAATCACCCTACAAAACCATTATTTACGCCTCAACCTCTTCCTATATTACCGAGCAAATGTCCTTGTCGGTCGCATATGTGCATATTTTGTTCGGCTTAGTTTTCGGAGTGAATGCTCTATAATAAATGAAATTGCACGTTGGATAGTCGACCACTCTTAGCTTCGCTTTCATCAAATCGGACGGTATGTAGTACGTTTTGTCTTCATTTTGGGCAAGCCCCCATCCTACAATATCGTGTAGGTTGTCGCATTCTGAAGTATATTACCCATCGCTGTGATGTATTGATGGTCGATGTTGTATTCGTAATTTGGATTCGGCAAACAAATCGGCTTGACGTTTCTGTCAAACTGGAGACTCGTTTCCAGCAGCAGGACCGCAATGTCGTTCGTATAGTGGTCAGCGGCGTTATATTTCTCATGATTGATGATCTCCTTGACTTGAACGATCTGCCCTCCGGTGAACGCTAAAGAAATAAGGAAATTCCAATATAAAACTGCTTACGTTCTTTATTGTAGTTCTTTCCAGCCAAAATTTTGAAGTTTTTGGCCTCCCTTTTGGCTGTACAGTGAGCAGCAGTGAGGATATGGAACGGTGAAAGGATGGAACCTCCGCAAATGTGAGAGTTCTCGTGCTGCAACGAGATGACAAACGGGAACTCGTTTTCTGACGCTTTTTCTCCATTGATGATCCTTTTCTACTCAAAGATATATTAGAAACACAAATATTTGGCACCTTACTTTGCTTTTATTCGATGTTCCGCATTCACAGGTTGTTTTCTTCTTTCCTGCTTTTCCACCATGTTCGCTGGAATCGACTTCATACGATTCGACGTTTCTGTATTGATGGGCGTGGTCTCCAGTCACGGATTGGACGATGCAGTCGAACTTGGCACTTATCCGAATAGTGCGGAGATCAAGTCTGAGCTCGTTTGTCGACGATACATATTCGAAGTCGTACACGTGGTTGCAGAATTCGTCGATTTTGGCGCCCGAAGTGAAGTTCATCGAGCCAAATAGATGGCACCTCCCACCCTAAAAGTTTATATTTAGTTTATCGATAGTAAATCGATAGTTTACAGCGTTGATGCCGAAAGTTCTGCAAGCGAAGCTCAATTTGGCATCTTTCTCCGTCGTGAAGACCCACGATTTGGTGGTTTCCGGTGGTATGTTTTCGTAAACAAATTCGTCATAAGATGGATGTCCTGGTTTGATGTGGATAGGTGATGACGTATCTTGTGGGGGCTCTTTTTCGACTTCGACTTCTGCTTCGATTCCGGCAGCTGTGCAGTTAAAGAGACCCTGAGCCCTTTTCAAGTTCAGCTCGATTGTCAGCTCGTTTTTCAAGGATGTCGCCAAAAAAAAGTTGTGAGCACCGCACAGCTTGTTTTCTCCCTTAGCACCCTTGATTTCGACAAAACCTAAATCGCATGCTTCAGACTAAAAAAGCCAAAAAAAAAGTCATCCAGTATCATTCCAAAAGCAGGTTACCGGTGAGACCCTAACGTCTGAACAAGTTAGCCGAATTTGGCGACCTTCTTCCGTCACCAGCTTCCACAAAATGGGATCCGACGGTAGCGAAGGTTCTGGATAAGCCGGAGAACTTATTTCCACCGCTTCCCCCATCCTGACGTTCAACTCGACCCCAAATCCCAGTTGAAAAGCACAAAACAAAATAAATATTCTAAAAAAATCCTTTACAAATTTAAATATGGAATTTTGATTTTACCTGTACATGGTTGAAACGTAAAATGTTCCGTTTGAAGAAAACGTTAATTAGTTTTTTCTTCTATTATGTTTGCTAATCCTCCATTTGATCAAATAATCTGTTCGCTAATTAGATTTTATTGACTTTTTGGTCGTAATTGATGTGAGGAAACGAAATTGCATAAAAAGTGGACTGTGAGGACTTAAATTGGTCGGAAGGAGTGTCCTAAACGCTCCTAGGGACTTTGATTGGTCAGGAGGAGTGTCCTAAATGCTGTTAAGGTCCTTGATTGGTCAGGGGGAGTGGCCTGAACGCCCTCAAGGCCTTTGATTGGTCAGGGGGAGTGGCCAAAACTACCTATAAACCTAAACCTATAAAGATATAGCGGCCTCTGATTGCTTTTTCATCTCATTTCCGCTCGTCTTGACCCTATGACCCTACTTGACCCCAGTCTGCGACCTTTGTCAATCAAAACGTTGCCATCACATTATTCAGAACCTTCTTTTTAGCTTTTAATAGGGAACTTTGTAGGCTTTTTTGTGTCCTATTGAGGTAATCGAATAAAAGAAGGGGGTGAGATCAATTTTTGAATTCGTCGGCTCTTTTTATGCCTCATCAGTTTCCTGCGAGCGATCGAAAAACGAAAATTTCCATGAATTTTAGTCGAATTTCCGACGATTTTCGGGTTTTGCTTGGCGGAACGCTGCCGCACTCCTCGATTTATTCATCGAAATGGCTTTCCAAGTTCATCTTTTCATGATCTCCCTTTTCGGAATTATGCTCGATAGTAATTAAAAGTTAGTAAAGACCAAAGTTCTCGTTTACAAATTGATTTATCAACGCACGTGTTATAAACCTTTGGCTTTAAACGTAATCGCCTTGAGTAAAGTTATCAACTTGATGGCTTTCCCCACCGAATTTCATCGTAAAACCGAAAAAAACTTAAAAGTGGCCCTTATAATTTTTTAACAATTTTCAATTTTGTTTAAAGAATAAACAATATAAATAAATTAAACGAAAATACAAAAGTAATGATTAATTATGGACAGGAAGTTTTAATACCTTTATTGTTTGCAAAGCGAAGAGAGGTCTTTAAAAAAAGCTCCCCCCGAGTTAATAAACCATCGATCCAACAAAGTAAACTTAAAATGAGGGAAAAAACCGCAACGCAGCATGGAGAAGGAAGATTTTCCTTTCCGAGAGACGTTTTCCGCTTTATATTCAGTGGACAAAATTGGATTTAGAAATAAAATACCTAAAAGGCTTTCCGAATGAGATTAATAAGTCGGTTTTTTGGTTAATTTTCTTGAATAACCGAAAAAGATGTAATTTTAGATTTGGAAAAGAAGTGAAGTTAGAAAGGGCATAAAAAGGGCTTTCCAAAATGGGCTTAATTTGGACAATCGGTCCAGCGATTCTCGAGATATCTTAGTTTTTATATTTCAACTTCCCACTTCGTTGAGATATCTTAGTTTTAATGATTACCGTGAAGACTGACGAAAAAAAGTATCTAAGTAAACCCCCTTTAGATTTTAGCGAGGAATCGATTGGTATCAATAAATTTGGATATGACGTACCGGGTGCTCCAGAACGACATTAACTTCGTTATTTTAAATATGAACCCTATGTTTTGACGCTAGAATTCGATTCTACGCTTGATTTCCAGTAACTTTTACTTAAAACACTTTTTCGATAAGACCAAACGTTCCGGAGTTACGAATTTCTAGTCCACTTTAAGTGCTAATAACGCCAGAACTTTTGGTCCTATCAAAAAAGTGTTTTAAGTAAAAGTTACTTTAAATTGATCTTAAAATCGAATTACACCGTCAAAACATAGGGTTTGCATTTAAAATAATGAAGTTAGGGTCGTTCTGGAGCACCCTGTAGGTCAGATCCAAAAGTTATTGATGCAAATCGATTCTTCGCTCAAAATAAAGGGGGGTTTACTTTGATTATTTTTTTCGTCTGGTCAAAAATGTGGCAGATAATCCAGACTCCAGCTGGTACACTTGTATAGGGTTTTAAGTTCCATCGGACCGACCCTTTAAAAAAATCACAAGGTGATAATCATGTTTGTATCATTTGTAGATGGTAAAAAGAGGGTATAAAAGGGGTCAAGTAAAAAAAAAGGTCGTGGGGTGATTTTTAACGAAGGTTCGACCCCTTTTGCCTTTAGGGAAAGAAGCAACAGTTGCCCTTTCGTGAAAAGGGACCGAGCCACGAGGCCACAAATTCTGTTAATTGTTTAGAATATTTTTTTTTCTCTCTTCTCTTCTCGTCCTGGGTTCTGGGGTGGAATTTTCGCCCGCCCCACTCTAGGGCTCGTGGGGTGGGAGCCGAACCCAGGAGTCGCCCCTTCAGTTTAACCCAGCCCAGTAAAACATGAGCAGCCTCCTTTTTTCTAATCAAATTTTTTATATTAATTATTAACCTTTTTTTCCGGATTTTATTTACGCAAAAAAACCAGGTACAAAAACTTCCCATAATTGATGTTGTCTTTTTTTTATTAATCAATTTTTGAAGAAAAAAAAAATTGTGATCCTCAGAACGCCCTGATTACGAAGATATAGGCCTCTGGACCGACCGCAATAGCTTCATTTCCTATGAAAATCTGCTATTTTCCCCCTACGATCCTCAAAATTTCATTTTCAAAGATTTCACTGTTTGACAAAAAGTAGAAATTCTATCAAGATTGTCTCCTAAACTTTATCATCACGATCATCATTGTTTTTATGAAATGATTTTGAGCTTATTGGACGAAAATTGGGCTCTACAAATGTTGATTTTGAGTTTTTTTTGACAAAAATGTGGCTCTTGAAACCTTGATTTTGACGTTTTTGATGAAAAATGTCTCTTAACACTTAGGTTTTGAGGTTTTTTGAGGAAAATTTGGCTCTTAAAACCTTGATTTTGATGTTTTTGTACAAAAATTGGACTTTAAAAATCTGGATATTGAGGTTTTTGATGAAAACTTGGCTCTTTAAACAATGATTTTGAGATTTTTGACAAAACTCTTAAAACGTTGATTTTGCTCTTTAAAGCAGCTTTCCAACGATATAAATATCGATAAAATCGGTCCAAAATTGTGGATGTTATGGATATTTAAACGTTAGGTCAGTGCCGCATTGAATGTGTTAAAAATGTCATCACGTTTTTTTTATTTCCTAGAGATTATAAACGAATATGTCCAGGGATGATTGAAATGTAGAATAAATCCCTTTTTGATCCTATTTGATTGAATAATATCGTAATTGTTGGAAAAGACTATTTAGGACTGGTTCCCCTGTATTTATAATCTTTTATGTAATTAGTCGACGTTAAGGGTTAATTTATGAGGTAGGAGCGTTTTAGGGTACAAAGCCTTGGCCGCCGCAAAGTCCCTTCTCCCTTAATCTAACTTTAGGCGCGAATTTCCGTTTGAAGATTTTACGCCAGTTTAGGAGTCTTTATCGTCTATTTTGGAAATTAGGTTGGCATCCCTGAGGGGGAATCGTCGACGTATATTTTGACCTTCAGCTGCCAAACGGCTGTACCGAATTAGACAAATGATTAATAAATTTTTAGGTAATTTTACGACCTTTCTTTTTGTACTAAATGGTTAAATCGCTGAAACCTACAGTTTTTGAGATATAATCAAAAAAATGCAAAAATTTTGCCTTTTTTTGGCAATTTTGAAGAGGTTCCGGGCAAAAACTTTTTGGCAAACTGCATATTCGTAATCAGCAACATAAAATAAGATGGAAATTTGTATCTAAACCAGTGGTTCCCAATCTGCATGGGCAGGCTCAAGATTTTTTTTTGTTTGCAAATCTCCCAAAAAATAAATAAATAAATAAATAAAAAAATAAATAAATAAATAAATAAAAATAAAATCAACCTTTCAGGACACAATTTTTCGTCAAAAACCTCAAAATCAAGGTTTTATGAGCCAAATTTTAGTCAAAAACCTCTTTAAAGAGACAGTTTTTCGTCAAAAACCTCAAAATCAAGATTTGTAAAGCCAAATTTTCGTCAAAAACCTCAATCAAATTTTCGTCCAAAAACCCCAAAATCAAGGTTTCAAGAGCCATTTTTCGTCAAAAACCTCAAAATCAAGTGACTAAAGAAAAACTCAAAATCAAGGTTTTAAGAGCCAAATTTTCGTCAAAAACCTCAAAATCATCTTTAAAGAGACAGTTTTTCGTCAAAAACCTCTAAATCAAGATTTGTTAAGCAAAATTTTCGTCCAAAAACCTCAAAATCAAGGTTTCAAGAGCCATTTTTCGTCCAAAAACCTCAAAATCAAGGTTTCAAGAGCCATTTTTCGTCAAAAACCACAACATCAAGGGTTTAAGAGCCAATTTTTCTTCAAAAACCTTAAAATCATCTTTAAAGAGAAAATTTTCGTCCAAAACCTCTATCGAATTTTCGACCAAAAACCACAAAATCAATGTTTCAAGAGCCATTTTTCGTAAAAAAAACCCAAAATCATGGTTTTAAGAGCCAAATTTTCGTCAAAAACCTCAAAATCAAGGTTTCAAGAGCCATTTTTTGTCCAAAAACCTCAAAACCAAGGTTTCAAGAGCCATTTTTTGTCAAAAACCACAAAATCAAGGGTTTAAGAGCCAATTTTTCTTCAAAAACCTTAAAATCATCTTTAAAGAGAAAATTTTCGTCAAAAACCTCAATCGAATTTTCGTCCAAAAACCACAAAATCAATGTTTCAAGAGCCATTTTTCGTAAAAAATCCCAAAATCAAGGTCTTTAGAGCCAAATTTTCGTCCAAAAACCTCAAAATCAAGGTTTCAAGAGCCATTTTTCGTCAAAAACCACAAAATCAAGGGTTTAAGAGCCAATTTTTCTTCAAAAACCTTAAAATAATCTTTAAAGAGAAAATTTTCGTCCAAAACCTCTATCGAATTTTCGTCCTAAAACCACAAAATCAATGTTTCAAGAGCCATTTTTCGTCAAAAACCCCAAAATCAAGGTTTTAAGAGCCAATTTTCGTCCAAAAACCTCAAAATCAAGGTTTCAAGAGCCATTTTTTGTCAAAAACCACAAAATCAATGGTTTAAGAGCCAATTTTTCTTCAAAAACCTTAAAATCATCTTTAAAGAGAAAATTTTCGTCCAAAACCTCTATCGAATTTTCGTCCTAAAACCACAAAATCAATGTTTCAAGAGCCATTTTTCGTCAAAAACCCCAAAATCAAGGTTTTAAGAGCCAAATTTTCGTCAAAAACTTTAAAATCATCTTTAAACAGATTGTTTTTCGTCAAAAACCTCAAAATCAAGATTTGTTAAGCAAAATTTTCGTCCAAAAACCTCAAAATCAAGGTTTCAAGAGCCATTTTTCGTCAAAAACCACAAAATAAAGTGTTTAAGAGCCAATTTTTCGTCAAAAACCACAAATTAAGGGTTTAAGAGCCAAATTTTTGTCAAAAACCACAAAATCAAGGATTTAAGAGCATAATTTTCGTCAAAAACCTCAAGTCAAATTTTTGTCCTAAAACCTCAAAACCAAGGTTTTAAGTGCCAAATTTGCGTCAAAAACCTCAAAATCATGCTTTTAAGGTAAAATGTATTTTTAGATTCGAAGCTTGTTAAACAGTCAACTTTATGGAAGGTGAAACCCTTTTCTAGGTCGTTTTAGTCCCTTCCGTTAATTTCTATACCCTCAGGGTTAAAACCTTGTGAAAACAGAGATCCTCTATTTTATCAGGTGCAACAAAACCAAAAGCACAAAACCTTCCCCATCAATAAACGTTCCTTTCACTATAATCAAGCCCTCATTATAAAAACAATTTCTAAATAAATCTTATAAATTAAAATTAGTTTCATTTAAAAAAAATGTTAAAAATAAATTTTTTCTTTTTTTTTCCGCCCCTTCAACTCAACGTTTTAACTTAAAAGTGAAATAAAGGGCCTGATTAACTTAATTAAAGACTTTTTTTTTTAATCTTCAAAGTATATATAACTGTTACATATTCCAGGAAGATTCTTCAAAGGCTTTTAAAATGTTTAAAGATTTTGTTTCTGGCAGGGTTTTGGTTTAATTTTTGTAAATCGACAACCTTGAGCGCTTACTACTGAAAAAAATTAAATTTGATTTTCTTTCTTTTTAAGCCAGAGGTTCCCAAACTTTTAAACAATTGAATTAAACAATTGAACAACCCTTTTAAACAATTGAAAACATTGCCCCCCCCCCTCTAAGAAAAAAAATTTGAATGTTAACTTTGAGGTTATTTTTAAGCGAAAATTTGGCTTTATAAATGTTAATTTTGAGGTTTTTGACGAAACTTTAGCTCTTAAAACAATGATTTTGAGGTTTTTGACGAAAAATTGTGTCTTTAAAGTTGATTTTGAGGTTATTTTTAAACAAAAATTTGGCTTTATAAATGTTAATTTTGAGGTTTTTGACGAAAATTTAGCTCTTAAAACAATGATTTTGTGGTTTTTGAAGAAAAAATATCTCTTTAAAGTTTAATGTTCTTTGACGAAAAATCGGCTCTTAAAACCATGATTTTGAGGTTTTTGACGAAAAATTGTTTCTTAAAAGTTGATTTTGAGGTCATTTTTAAACGAAAAATTGGCTTTAAAAATGTTAATTTTGAGGTTTTTGACGAAACTTTGGCTCTTAAAACAATGATTTTGTGATTTTTGATGAAAAATTGTCTCTTTTAAGTTGATTTTGAGGTTATTTTTAAACGAAAATTTGGCTTTATAATTGTTAATTTTGAGGTTTTTGACGAAAATTTAGCTCTTAAAACAATGATTTTGTGGTTTTTGATGAAAAAATATCTCTTTAAAGTTGATTTTGATGTTCTTTGACGAAAAATCGGCTCTTAAAACAATGATTTTGAGGTTTTTGACGAAAAATTGTGTCTTAAAAGTTGATTTTGAGGTCATTTTTAAACGAAAAATTGACTTTAAAAATGTTAATTTTGAGGTTTTTGACGAAACTTTGGCTCTTAAAACAATGATTTTGTGATTTTTGATGAAAAATTGTCTCTTTAAAGTTGATTTTGATGTTATTTTTAAACGAAAATTTGGCTTTATAATTGTTAATTTTGAGGTTTTTGACGAAAATTTAGCTCTTAAAACCACGATTTTGTCGTTTTTGACGAAAAATTGTCTCTTTGAAGTTGATTTTGAGGGTTTTTTAAAGAAAATTTGGCTTTATAAATGTTAATTTTGAGGGTTTTGACGAAAATTTAGCTCTTAAAACCACGATTTTGTCGTTTTTGACGAAAAATTGTCTCTTTGAAGTTGATTTTGAGGGTTTCTTTTAAAAGAAAATTTGGCTTTATAAATGTTAATTTTGAGGTTTTTGACGAAACTTTGGCTCTTAAAACAATGATTTTGTGATTTTTAATGAAAAATTGTCTCTTTAAAGTTGATTTTGAGGTTATTTTTAAACGAAAATTTGGCTTTATAATTGTTAATTTTGAGGTTTTTGACGAAAATTTAGCTCTTAAAACCATGATTTTGTCGTTTTTGACGAAAAATTGTCTCTTTGAAGTTGATTTTGAGGGGTTTTTTTAAAATAAAATTTGGCTTTTTGAATGTTGATTTTGAGGTTTTTGACATAAAGTTTCCTCTTAAAACCTTGATTTTGACGAAAAATTTGCTCATTGTAATGAAATTACATGATTGCTTGTTCATTTTTGACGATTGGATAGATGGATTTTGTCATTTTGGAATTTTATGAGCAAAAGTGTTCAACTGATATTTTCAAATTAAATTTAAAAAAAAAACTAAATTTTTAAAGGATAATTTTAAAAAAATCTTGAGAATGCCACCCCCCCCCCCTGGGGCAGCTTGCGCCCCCCCAGTTTGGGAACCACTGTTTTAAGCTGATTTCTGAAGAAAAGAGGCTATTGAGGTGGCCTTGGAGGTTCCGAAGTGATCCGGACGCTCTGAGGATCACTTTTTTTTCTTTCTACATTGCTGGTTCTTGTCAATTTTCTTCTTATCATGGAAAACTCGTAAAGATTCGTGGTTGGAATCCGGGATTAAAAAGAATTATCTCGCCCGAGCGCTTTTATAATTTCTGACGATTTTAATTCGATTGCGGATAAAAGAGTTGAAAAAGGGTCCCCGTCCCGCCCACCCGGCCCAGCACAAAGTTGCTCCGCGAAGCGTTATGTGGCCAATGAGCAGGAAATCGAGGCGACTCCGTTTATCCCCCTCTCAACATATCCGAACCTAAATTTTCGTCGGATTCGTCGAAAATAATGTTCAACCTTGAAAACATCCAAAAATTGCGTTTCAACTTTCAGTTAGCGTTTTCATCATGACCTTCGTAAACGGTCGTTTTTATTGAAGAAAAAAGTCGGAAAATGTCGTAAAATGTTTTCTTTCCTCCTCCCCACTCGAAAGCCGGTGGGCGTCGAACTATTAGCCCTTTAAAGTTTGTTAAAACTCGATAAAAATCTCACTAAAGGTCCAGATCAATACACCACCAAGAGGCCATCTTTTTGTGCCCGAATTTCATGATGACCTCATCACTAGGATCCTTTTTAACTTTCTCAAAGAGAAGTTATTGTAATACCGTCGGATTCGGGTTTTTTGGGGAAGGGTCTTCCAGACCCCCTAGGGTCAAACTGACTTTTGATCTTTGCCGGACATGACTTTGTCTGTGGTGCCGGCCGGCCGTCCGTCGCCTTTTTTTTCCGGAATACTTCACGGCCACAATTTTCATCCGATTTTCACGAAATTTTCACACAATCTTCCTTTCGTGGTTATCTTGAAAGTGACGAGAGCGATTTTTGAAATTCGACAAAATGGCGGAGATATGTCTGTCTAAAGTTTGCAAAAATGTGCTACGGGCTTTCTACCGGTCCGATCTTCACCAAATTTTAATCAAATAATCTTCACGTGATCCCGATTAAATTTCATTAACTAATTAGGTAATTAATTATGTAATTAGGTAATTATGACTAATTAACTTAATTTTCCCATTTTAATGAAATTATCGCCAAATTCAAGTTATGATTGCAAAAAAATTTTTTTTTTTTCAAAAATTAATTAATTAATTAATTAACTAATTAGGTAATTATATTGAGTTTGAGTGAAATTAGTCCCATTTTCTTAAAATTATCACCAAATTCAAGTTATGATTGAAAAATTTTTTTTTTTTTTTCAAAAATTAATTAATTAACTAATTAGGTAATTATATTGAGTTTGAGTGAAATTAGTCCCATTTTCATAAACGTATCACCAAATTCAAGTTATGATTGAAAAAAAATTCTCAAAAATTAATTAATTAATTAACTAATTAGGTAATTATAATGTGTTTGAGTGAAATTAGTCCTATTTTCATAAAATTTTCACCAAATTCAAGTTATGATCGAAAAAAAAATTCTCAAAAATTAATTAATTAATTAACTAATTAGGTAATTATAATGTGTTTGAGTGAAATTAGTCCCATTTTCATAAAATTATCACCAAATTCAAGTTATGATTGAAAAAAAAATTTCAAAAATTAATTATTTAATTAACTAATTAGGTAATTATATTGAGTTTGAGTGAAATTAGTCCCATTTTCATAAAATTATCACCAAATTCAAGTTATGATCGAAAAAAAAATTCTCAAAAATTAATTAATTAACTAATTAGGTAATTATTATGTGTTTGAGTGAAATTAGTCCCATTTTCATAAAATTATCACCAAACTCAAGTTATGACTGTAAATTTTTCTCCAAAAATTAATTAAGTAATTAACTAATTAGGTAATTATGATGTGTTTGAGCGGAATTAGTACTATTTTCATAAAATTATCACCAAATTCAAGTTATGATTCAAAAAAATTTTTTCCAAAAATTAATTATTTAATTAACTAATTAGGCAATTATAATGTGTATGAGTGAAATTAGTCCCATTTTTAGAAAATTATCACCAAATTCATGTTATGATTGAAAAAAAAAATTATTCAAAAATTAATTAATTACCTAACTAATGTTAGAAAAAAAGGATTCATTTCCCCCGAAATTTATGGATCCCCCGAAATCTGTAGACCTTTGAGAAAGTTCGTGTCTCTGGGCAAGCTCCAGGACCAATACTTTTTTTTTAAAGTTTGTCAAAACTCGATAAAAATCTCGCTAAAGGTCCAGATCAATACACCACCAAGAGGCCATCCCTTTGTGCCCGAATTTCATGATGACCTCATCACAAGGATCCTTTTTTTCTTATATAATAATTTAGCGATTTATTGTTTAAATAAAGATCTCGAAAACGTTCCAGATCAATAGAGTGGAGAGCCTCTCGCCCTTTTATATTTTATCGAGTTAATTTCCCATTAAAATCTCGAAGCCTTCTACGCAGATGAACCTCCACAAATAAACCACCGAGTTTGAAAATGATGAATTACGTGTCTTAAATATTGAAAAAATGGCCAAAAATCTGGGAGAAAACCGGCTGGTCTACTCTTTAATTGACTCAAAAGCACGTTTTAGTTAACTTTGATCCTTTTTTCGACTATGAAGTCAAAAAAGCGAATTTTAAGCCAACGATGTTGTTTAAATATAAAGAAACTCACTTTTGCTTAAAGGGATGCTTTACGCTTAGATGAACACGGTAAACTTTATTTTGATGAAAAGAATAGGGAGGAAAAAAAATCAAAGAAAATCTAGAGAAGAGTCGGTGAAGTCTTCAGTGAAATTTTTAAAGCCGAATGAACATTTTTTATGGAAAAAAAAGACTTTGGAATCGAGTTTTTACCTAAAGTAACCATGTAGCGAATTTTTTAACTGGTTTGGACCCCTTTGGACCGGTTTGTATCCCTGTAGACTGGTTTGGAGATCTCTAAACTGGTCTAGAGGGGTACAGACCAGTCTAGAGGGGTTCAAATCATTCTAGACTCTAGAGGGGGTTCAATTCAGTCTAGAGGGGGTCCAAACCAGTCTTGAGGGGTCTGAACCAGTCTAGAGGGAACCAACTCAGTCTAGACTCTAGAGGGGTCCAAACCACTCTAGAGGGGTCCAAACCAGTCTGGAGGGGTCCAAACCAGTCTAGAGGGGTCCAAACAAGCCTAGAGGGGTCCAAACAAGTCTAGAGGCGTCCAAACAAGTCTAGAGGCGTCCAAACAAGTCTAGAGGCGTCCAAATCATTCTAGACTCTAGAGGGGGTTCAATTCAGTCTAGGAGGGGGTCCAAACCAGTCTAGAGGCGGTCCAATTCAGTCTAGAGGCGGTCCAATTCAGCCTAGAGGGGGTCCTAACCAGTCTAGAGGGGGTCCAAACCAGTTTAGAGGGGTCCAAACAAGTCTAGAGGGTTCCAAACAAGTCTAGAGGGGTCCAAACCAGTCTAGAGGGGTCCAAACCAGTCTAGAGGGGTCCAAACCAGTCTAGAGGGGTCCAAACCAGTCTAGAGGGGTCCAAACCAGTCTAGAGGGGTCCAAACCACTCTAGAGGGGTCCAAACCACTCTAGAGGGGGTCCAAACGAGTCTAGAGGGGTCTAAAACAAGTCTAGATGGGTCCAAACCAAGTCTAGAGGGGTCCAAACCACTCTAGAGGGGTCTAAACAAGACTAGAGGTGTCCAAACAAGTCTAGAGGGGTCCAAACCACTCTAGAGGGGTCTAAACAAGTCTAGAGGTGTCAAAACCACTCTAGAGGGGTCTAAACAAGTCTAGAGGTGTCCAAACCACTCTAGAGGGGTCTAAACAAGTCTAGAGGTGTCCAAACCACTCTAGAGGGGTCTAAACAAGTCTAGAGGTGTCCAAACAAGTCTAGAAGGGTCCAAATCATTCTAGACTCTAGAGGGGGTTCAATTCAGTCTAGAGGGGGTCCAAACCAGTCTAGAGGGGGTCCAAACCAGTCTAGAGGGAACCAACTCAATCTAGAGTATAGAGGGGTCCAAACAAGTCTAGAGATGACGACATTCGTTCGTATTACGATTAATGACGCCATAAATGGCGTTAGTCGGAAGGGGGTGATTCCGTTGACCTTGGAAGTCCTAATCAGGGCTTCAATTTCTACTCGTGATGAGAGGGGGGGAGGACTTCCACGCCCAATTTCCTTCTTCGGATTAGCCTCTCCGACTGCTTTTCCAGGGCTTTTAATCGAAATTGATTGTCCTCGGTCAAACAGGCTATTTTACCTTCAAAAAATGTCTAAACTTAACAGTGCTACAGCACCTTGTATAAACGAAAAATGCTAAAAAAGACGTAAAAATATTCAAGATGAGTGACTGAAGGAAAAAAAATCCTTTTATACTCTCAAGGGGAAAGAATTCCGGACTATGAAAGCGTTTCGCTTTTACAGGCTTCCTCTTAAGAGGATTTCCCATTCGGAATAAAGAATGCTGAAAAAAGTAGATTCGGAAAAATAGTAGCGTTTTGACATTTGTCAACTTGGGTTAAAAAAAAGGTCTGGTCTGTGTAAGTGTTGTAGTTATGGAGGATGGATCTACCCCATAGCACCCTCCCAGAAGAATCCCATCACCTCCCCTACTCTCCGGAACCCTCACCTTACCATCACCCACACCCCCAAATGACGGTAACTTCCATCTTTAAGAGTTGCCACTTAAAAGCGTAAGATTGTCTCATTTTATAGTTTTCTCTAAATGTT
>JAGWEN010000658.1:0-64837 GCA_018703685.1 Orius laevigatus
CCCTAGCTAAAAGGGCTCCTAGTGTCCAAAAGGATCAAAATTCAAGCTATAAAGGCCCCTAGTGTTTAAAAAAATCAAAAACCAGCTAAAAGGGCCCCAAAAATCAAGCTACAAGGGGCTTTTTTAGTCTTCAAGGAACTAAATCTGGTTTAAAGGGCCCCTTGTGTCCAAAAAAGATCAAAATTAAATCTTAAAGGGCCCCTTGTGTCCAAAAAAGATCAAAAACCTAGCTAAGAAGGGTCCCTAGTATCCAAAAATGATCAAAATTCAAGCTAAAAGGGCCCCTAGTGTTTAAAAAAGATCAAAAACCTAGTTGAAAGGGCCCCTTGTGTACAAAAAGGGTGAAAAATCAAGCTACAAGGGGCCTTTTTAGTCGTAAAGGAACATAATCTGGTTTAAAGGGCCCCTTGTGCCAAAAAGGGCCCCTAGTGTTTAAAAAGGATCAAAATTCAATCTTAAAGGGCCCCTAGTGTCCAAAAAGGATCAAAATTTCAAGCTAAAAGGGCCCCTTGTGTGTAAAAAAGATCAAAAACCTAGCCCTAGTGTCCAAAAATGATCAAAATTCAAGCTTAAAGGGCCCCTAGTGTTTAAAAAAAATCAAAAATCAAGCTACAAGGGGCTTTTTTAGTCTTCAAGGAACTAAATCTGGTGTAAAGGGCCCCTTGTGCCAAAAAAAAATCAAAAACCTAGCAAAAAAGGGCCCCTAGTGTTTAAAAAGGATCAAAATTCAATCTTAAAGGGCCCCTAGTGTCCAAAAAGGATCAAAATTTCAAGCTAAAAGGGCCCCTTGTGTGTATAAAAGATCAAAAACCTAGCCCTAGTGTCCAAAAATGATCAAAATTCAAGCTTAAAGGGCCCCTAGTGTTTAAAAAAAATCAAAAACCAAGCTAAAAGGGCCCCAAAAATCAAGCTACAAGGGGCTTTTTTAGTCTTCAAGGAACTAAATCTGGGTTTAAAGGGCCCCTTGTGTCCAAAAAAGATCAAAATTCAATCTCAAAGGGCCCCTAGTGTCCAAAAAGGATCAAAATTCAAGCTAAACCGGGCTCTTGTGTCCAAAAAGGACCGGTAGCACGCGAGTACAGCACTTTCACCAACAAACATCAACTATCGATCTATATTTTTGGGCTTTTTATGGGGCGAGGAAGAAATTCCGTGGGATTTATGAGATGAGACACTAGTGAATCAAATGTCATGGGTAGAAGCATCGAGTTGTCTAGGTCACGCCGGCGACCGTGGCCACTCCAATGCCAAGGACTCGCTCAAACGTTAACCCCAGGCTCCATAACTGTTCTCTTTCTCGCGGAGTTTCTCAAGTATCTTCCCACTCATAAATTACAAACGTGTATCAATTCTTTGCCTACTAAAACTGATTTTCTTGTCTTTTTTAGCTGGAGAAGAATCAGAAGAAAGCAGCAGAGAAAGGAGGCAATGGGAAGGCGGTTGGCCGGGGCTGATACCCATCGGACCGTGCTACACTAGCAAAGGCCATTTCGGGAGATGTACCAGTTTCAGGCAATGCTATCCTTATTTTAAGCTTCCGGAGCTCACCACTTGGGAGACGTGGGTGCTCGGAATGTACGACACTTGCAGCTACTTTTCTTCTTCAGGAAAACAGGTAGCGACATCATGAGGTTTGACCCTGAAAAGCCATCAAAATGCTTTTCGTGAGCAATATTGTCGACACCTTTCAGAAAATTTTGCTTCGGTATTTTTATTTCGTCTTAAGTTATGCTAAGTGGGCTTAATTACTTCTTTTAAGGGAAGCCGGGGCTGATTTCAATCCAATGAATGTCCTTGGGATACCAAAATTAATGAGAGTCTTTTGTTGGGTACGAATTTCTTTTTTATTTCTTTTAAACTGGTTATTAACACCTTCGATATCATTTCGGAACGTCGCTTTTGGAAAAGGAATTTTTGAAATTCTGATGATGAATGATTTTGCTTTTCGGGGAAAAGACTTTTGTTTTGTGGTAGCCTTGTTTTCGAGTCGAGTTCAACAATCTCGGAGGCAGGGCTGTAGCCATAATTGATTCTCAGAAGTTTCAAGTGTGAGTCATCCGGCTAAAGATTTTATATTATCGACATTGTGGACGATTTTTGAAATATTCGCCCTTCGGTTTTCTTATGGGAGTGAAATTGTGGCACTTCTGAAGAGGAAAAGCAACAAAATCAATTTTGGTTGATGGCCCTGGTACCCAAAACGTGTTTCACTGTATGATTCTATCGGGGGAAAGGTCATTGACATTTTCGCTCCTAGCTCGAAAACGGAAGGTCCTATCGAAAAATGTACTTAACATAAAATGTAGCTGACAAAATTTTCAATAAAAATGTTTCTATTTGTTTTTCGCGTATCTGTAACCGTTAAGGCAGTATCATCGGTTGAAAGTAGGGAGATGGTTTTCTTGATGACCCGCATGACCGAGCAGCATTAGCCGGTCTGCCTAACTCAGAAGCCTGTTTTCAGGCTAGGGAACGTGATTTCTATCGGAAAAAGGTCATTCACATTTTCGCTCCTAGCTCGAAAACGGTAGGTCCTATCGAAAAATTTGCTAAACATAAAATGTAGCTGACAAAATTTGCTACAAAAATGTCCTTATTTGTTTTTCCCCTATATATAACCGTTAAGGCATTATCATCGGTTGAAAGTAGGGAGATGGTTTTCTTGATGACCCGACCGAGCAGCAGTAGGGTCTGAATAACTTCAAAAGCCATGAACTTACAGTCCCTACTGAGCGTTTTGCTTAAATAATTGAAGAGTTGGAAATTTTTCGTAGATGTTTGGAGTCTGTTGTACGAATCCAGTAGAAGAAAAGCCACAAACGACCACCACGACGTCGACGACACCTACACCGACGGAAGAAGAGGCTCCATCACCTGCTGAAGGAGCCCGGCCTGGAAATCCGATTCCGCCCAACTGGCCACCACCTATTCCAACCCATCCTCCAGACCACACAATCCCTCCTTTGCCAACCCATCCGCCATCTCCCGGCTACCCCGGAGTCGGCCAACCGCAACCTCCAACAACTCAAAGGCCCAAACCGCCCCCGCCTACTCCACCCAAGCCGCCCACAACCCAAAGGCCACCCCAATGGCCCGTCTACCCCGGCTACCCTGGCTACCCCACCCAACCAACTAAGCCTCCAACCACCAAACCACCAAAACCACCCGTCTATCCAGGCACTCCAGTCGACCAAAGCTGCGGCGCCAAAAACGGATACCAAGACCAAGAAAGAATAGTCGGCGGCCAAAATGCTGATCTAGGAGAATGGCCATGGATCGTAAGCACCATTTTTTACACCTCAAAACACTAAATTACCTCTTTCAAGGCCGCATTGTTCAACAGTGGAAGACAATTTTGTGGCGGATCACTCATCGACAATACCCACATTCTTACAGCTGCCCATTGTGTTGCTCAGTAAGACCTTTTATACACTTCCTTATCAATAATTAAATTTATTTAGCATGAGCGCTTGGGATGTTGCCAGATTGACAGTCCGATTAGGCGACCATAACATCAAAAGTAATTCAGAAACCAACCATGTTGAAAAGAAAGTCAAACGAGTCGTCCGTCACAGAGGATTCGATTCAAGAACTCTGGTAAAATCAACACAAAATTTTCAAAAAATAAATTCTTTTTATAGTATAATGATATCGCTATTTTGACACTCGACTCACCGGTGCAGTACAGTCATAAAATAAGGTCTATTTGTCTTCCATCGACTGGACAAAACTATGCTGGGAAAATCGCAACCGTCATTGGATGGGGAAGCCTTAGCGAAAGTATAAAAGTCTTTATTATGAATTGATCCTAAGAATGCTTTTAGGTGGTCCTCAGCCTGCAGTGCTTCAAGAAGTTAGCATTCCTGTCTGGACTAATGGAGAATGTCGCGCTAAATATGGACCTGCGGCACCTGGAGGAATTGTCGAGCATTTCCTCTGCGCTGGAGAAGATCGTAGAGATTCCTGCAGTGTAAGTATCAAGTAAATTTAAAATCCATATTTTAGGGAGACAGCGGAGGCCCTCTTATGATCAATGAAGGCAAATGGACTCAAGTCGGAATAGTAAGCTGGGGCATAGGCTGTGGCAAAGGACAATATCCTGGAGTCTACACAAGGGTTACCCACTTTTTGCCTTGGATCGCCAAAAACATCAAATGATTCAAAATTTCATGAACTTCGTTGTTTTTTGTTGAAGTTTTCTTTAAATTCTTAAGCTTAAAATTAAAAAAGTAAACAAAAAAAAAATCGTGATAAACTTCATTGAAGTCTAAAAATTTCAAACTAGGTAACTCAACATGTAACTTTCAAAGCTCTTCCTGAATTAAAAAAGAAGATTAAATGTAGGTAGTTTTATGGTTTAAAATAAAATTATCATAGTTTATATTTAAAGAATTTTGTGCCATTTCGTGCCATGATACTATTTATAGTTATTTTTAAGAATAAATTTCTTTTTTACATTTTCGTTAAATCCACACCTAAATTAAGTATTTCTCAACCTAAAAGCTTGAAAAAACAAAATTATCTGAACGGAAGATTACCATTGTTAGTGATATCAAACGTTTTAGTCTGTAAAATAAGTTATATTTATATTGTAAAAATTTTTAAAAATCAAAATTTGTGAAAAATGACGATTCCGAAGAATTTATAAGAATGTAGAAATTTAGAATGGTCACACCTGTGAATGTTGGCATAAGTTAAGTTTTATTGAATGTGTAAAAATGGGAGGATACAAAGATGCTGTGGTAGAAGTCGATGTTGGCATCTAGCCTTCTTACATCAAAACATCGACATCTTCCTCCATCTTCTTTTTCTACCCTTATACAGCTCAAATTTACCATTTATTTAACATTTAGTATTTATTGAAGAAAAAAAATAACATTTGAAAGTTTTCCGCTCAAATTTTAAGGCTAAGATGTATTTATTAGGCGTTATTTTGTTATTAAACAGTTATGAGGATCGAAAATTTTTTCATTGTTGCCATTGCAGGAATAACAGCAGCGAAGATCTTCTGTGTTATATACATTGTATTCGAAATGTTTTTCTTTTCTGTGTTATCCTCCTAAATACCATATAATAAAGATAAACCAGATAACACATCAAAACATATATTTATTTTTTTTGGGTTTTTGGGATGCTCATGGACTTGGAAAAACAAAAAAAAGAGAAGAAAATGGTTCAATATTTGAAGCTGTCGCCAGCTCCAGTCTGTAAAGCGAGTTTGCTTTCAGTCGTGACTATCGGGTCGCCTTTAGCATCCAATCTGGAAAAAAATTGATTTTCTTGTATAAAGGGACCAAAAAGTAATAAAATTAAGGCTGCAACCCTGAACTCTAGTGGCGAACAAGGTAACCTCCCTAACAGCCATAATTTTATGTCAAAAATCCCATTTTAAGTGAACATTTTGATCAATTTACAACTATTTGTGGAGAGCAAGAACTTACGCAAAAATTGGTGGCCAGCTGCGGGTCAATTTGGACTTGACAGTAAAGCAAAGGCAGTGTTCCACTCGGTCTTTTCCATTGATCAAAGGGTGGTTGTGTGCTGTCGCTTCAAATTCCTGAAAATTTGTTTAAATAAATCCTTTTTATAACTTATGATATACCTTTCCGAACATTGTGTTGTAAATGATTGAAGATTCGACGGATAGTTTGTGGCCGAGTTGGACATTCCATAAGTGCAAGAATTCATCGTACTAGAAAAAATGATAAATTAATGATTTCTATGAGTGATTTCTTACGTAAACTGGTTTTCCGTCTTTCTTTTCCCTTTCTTCAGGCTTTGCGGGAAGAGCTTTCCAGACGCACGCTCTTGTCGGAAATGGCGTAAAGTTCACCGAGCAATGGTTTGAAAAGTTATCGAACGTCCCGACGACTGGATACTTGCTCTCGATGTATAAAACCTAAATTTAATGTTAAAATTGTTCATAAAATAAACTTACTTCATGGTTGAAATCTGGAGGAGTAGTGATATAAAATTCATCGCCATAATTGACACCATCGTGTACTTTTAGAGGTATGACGCTAAAGAAAAATAATTAACTGAAAATCGTTTTTTTGTTTTTACCTTTTTAGACAGAAAACGTTTTTGACGCAGGGTGTGTAATGAGGCGACCAAGAGAGTTGGCACGATCTGAGTGTCTTGGAGAGCAAAGTTTCATCGGTATCTGATAAAGTCGATGATAAGTAGACCCCTTTTCGGTCTTTCGCGGGCGTCCAAACTTCAGGAGCTTCAATTTGCAGCTTTCTGTCGTACTGGATGTACTTTCCTGTTTTTTCGATTGGAGACTGAAAGAAAAATGTTATTTGACATTTGAAAGCTAAAATTGTTACGTTTTTGAGAAGAAAAGAGGCTCGGAGGCCTGTTTTTTCCATTAGCAATCCTCCGATGGCTCGATGTCTGCAGTAAGCGAGCATATGTGCCTGAAAAAAATGTTTTATGAGTCTTTGGAGGATAGAAATATACCTCCATGTTTCTAGATTGGTCTTCCCATCCTTCGAGGAGGACGCGATGGTTGTATTGGTTGAGAATCCCTCCGGTCTGTTTGCACGAGCCGGGTCCGATGAGGCGAGCGACTTCGCAGACGTTTTTGGCGAAAAGGCTGGAGGACATGTCCGGTGTGCTGTCGTCAATGCCCGGTGGAGGGGTTATGCTGGAACTTTCTGAGCTTGGAGTGCATGTGGAGCATGGAGTGCACGTGGAGCATGAGGTGGAGTGAGAGCATGTCGAGCATGATGAGGAAGAAGTGCTGCTTGTCGAGCCCGATGTGGAGCTAGATGAAGTGGATCCGGATGTTGAGGAAGTTGAGCTTGAATTCCATGTCGTTCCAGAAGAGCCGGATGTGGCGCTGCTTCTCCATCGGGATGTGCTTGTCGCAGTAGTGCCAGTCGTAGTATATCCGGTGGTGCTTCGCCCTGTTGTGGTTACTCCTGTTGAGCTTTGTCCTGTTGTATATCCAGTAGAGCTTTGTCCAGTTGTGGTTACTCCTGTTGTGGTTACTCCAGTCGTGCTTTGTCCCGTCGTGGTCAATCCTGTCGCTGTTGTAGCACCGCTCGTTGTATTCAGGCCGCTTGCAGTGCTTGGTCCGCTTGCTGGAGTGCTTTTTGCAGCTCTCTTGTTTTTATGACCTCCCGATGTTGGAAAGCAAGTCACTCCTAATGCTGGACATTTCGGACAAATGCAAGGCCTCCTTTTTGAATCACGTTTTGAATTTGGAATCATTTTCTTCTAAATTTTACAAAACTTAATAACAATGGTTTTGAATAACAAAAGAAAAAAAAAAGTTTTAAAAAATGGAGATTTTTTTGTCCAAAGACTTTCTAGGAATAATAAAACATATGATTTATGTGTTTCAATTTTTTTCCACCAGAATATTTTTTTTTTATAAATTTTTTTTTTTTTTTATAAATTTAAAAATTGACTTAAAACTTAAAAAATTGAAAAACTTAAAAATTGACTTTTTATTTGCTGTATTGAATTAAAATGGACATTTTATTGATTTAATGGACTAAAATTAACTTTTTTTTTTAAATTTTGGTAATTCGATACCTATTTTCACAGGGGGGATATAAGGCCCAAGGCGGAGGCTCTCGCCATATTGCCTTGGCGCAGGGGAAATGTCAAATGGGCTTCATAAAGAACTAACCAGGGGTTATGAGGTAGGTAATATAAAAAATGACAACCAATCATGTTAATCGTGTATCATTAAATAATAAAACAAAGGTCTGGTCTGGTAGTTATAGAAGTGGAACCGAAAACGGGAACTTTCTCAAAAATTTGGTGAAAATCAGTGGTTTTCTACTAAAATCTCCATTTTTATACTGGTGTGGGGGGGGGGACGCTGCCCTAAACACCCTGAGGCCTCTGTATATCTGGGGAAAAAATTAACTTTTCATAAATTAAATACTATAAAAGTTTGGGAAGGTTGTGGGAGGGTGGGGGATGTGATTACTGATGATATTTTGGAAGGCTGGGTAGGTAAGGGTACGTGGTGGTAGGTATGGGAGGGTGGGTGTAGGTTATGTTAGTTTTGGGGAGATTAGAGGAGGTGGAGGTTAGGTTAGGATGGGGGATGTTTTGTGAGAGGGTGGGGGATGTGGGTGGTGATGGGATGACTGGGGAGTCTGGGGTGGATGGTGGGGGGTGGTAGATGATGTTAGTTGGGGTGGGTGTATTGGTATATTGGGGAGGGTGGGAAGCTCGAGGGAGGTGTTGGAATGATGGCGGGGAGGTGGTGGTTGGTAGGGGAGGGTGGGGAGGCCAGTGATGGGTAGGGGCTAGATAGGGCTAGATGCTAGATGTTATTAGGTGATGGGGTTGTTGGGGAGGTTAGGGGAAGGTTGTGGGGAGGTTAGGGGAAGGTTGTGGGGAGGTTAGGGGAAGGTTGTGGGGAGGTTAGGGAGGATAGAGGTTAGGAGGTTGTAGGTGCTTGATGAAAAGAAAATGAGATGAGCAGATGACTCTAGGCTGAAAATAAAACGTGTGTCTTTATTTTTAACAGAAAATTCTAAATTTTATCAAAAAAATTCGAAAATGACCGCGAATATATCCCTTTTCCATTAGTTGATTTATTTGCCAACAAATGCGCTATAAAATTTTTCTGCATTCTATTTTATTTACGTAAAATCATTACGTTATTTGATGTATATTGATGTAAATAAGGTAAATAAATAGAATTAAAGAGAAATAAATTTGTTGTGATGAATGATTGTGGGGAAATAAAAAAAATTTCGTGTGGAAGAATCGCCGTGTCGGTCCACGTTTTTCCTGGAACGGTTCCAATGGTTCCAGTGACAAGGAAGTAACCGTTCCAAAATGCCGGTACAGCCGGTGGGAATTTCTTTTCCCAAACATAAACAAAATTAATATAGGATCGTTTTTAAGAGGGCTAGGAGGGTTCTAAAATTATATTTCTTTCTCTTTGTAATTGCTTAGTCCAGAGGTTCCCAAACTTCTTCACAGTGCGCCCCCCTTTCAAACAAATGAAAACCCTTGCGCCCCCCCAAATGTTTTGAATAATAACTGAGGTTTTTGAAGGAAATTTGGGTTTTAAAATGTTGATTTCGAGGTTTTTTTGACCAAAATTAGGCTTTACAAATGTTGATTTTGAGGTTTTTTTGACCAAAATTAGGCTTTACAATTGTTGATTTTGAGGTTTTTGACGAATTTTCGGGGATTTTGCAAAAAAATCTTGAGCTTGCCCACGTCCCCCCGGGAAAAGGTCTACCTAATTTACTGACCAGAGAAAAAACGTACTACCGGACAAACTACTGATGCGACCGGGCTGAAATTTGGCAGGGATTCATATTTTGATTGGTAGCACCGATCCTCGAAGGAAATTTTCAAATCGGACTATCTCCGCCCCCGGTGGTCCGATTTGAAAATTTCCTTCGAGGATCGGTGCTACCGACTCAAATAATCTTCCCTGCCAAATTTCAGCCCGGTCGCATCAGTAGTTTGTCCGGTAGTACGTTTTTTCTCCCCCGGCATTGATCATTCGAGATCTCCGCCCTCGGTAGTCCGATTTGAAAATTTCCTTCGAGGATCGGTGCTACCAACTAAAATAAGCTTCCCTCCCAAATTTCAGCTTGGTCGCATCAGTAGTTTGTCCGGTAGTACGTTTTTTGGTCAGTAAATTAGGTAGACCCTTTGGGAACCACTGTCGTAGTCGCTTCCTCTGTAATTTTCTCCATCCCCCTTATGCATCCCGGTTCCTGCTTACAGGTAAGGGTTGTAGTCAGGGGCGGACTGGCCCTGTGGACAGACGTGAATACATAGAGGCGGCGCCCCCGGTTGTAAGCGTTATTTTTGCTCAGTGGCTCCCAAACTGGGGGGCGTAAGCTGTCCCCAGGGGGGTGTCGGAAAGCTCAAGATTTTTTTTTTTTTTTTTTTGCAAATATCCCCAAAAATTCGTCAAAAACCTCAAAATCAACATTTATAAAGCCTAATTTTCGTCCAAAAACCTCAAAATCAACTTTTAACTTGACCATTTTTCGTCAAAAGCCTCCAAATCATGGTTGTAAGACCAATTTTTGTCAAAAAATCTCAAAATCTACGTTTTAAGTGCAATTTCTTTTCAAAATCAACATTTAAAAAGCCTAATTTTGGTCAAAAACCTCGAAATCAACATTTATGATGCATAAATTTCGTCGAAAAATCTCAAAATCAACACTTTTAAAGCCTAAATTTTGGTCAAAAAACCTCGAAATCAACATTTATGATGCCTAAATTTCGTCCAATAACCTCAAAATCAACTTTAAATTGACAATTTTTTGTCAATAACCTCAAAATCATGATTATAAGAGCAAATATTTTTGTCAAAAATCTCAAAATCAACGTTTTTAAGTGCCAATTTTTTTGTCAAAAACCTCGAAATCAACATTTTAAAACCCAAATTTGGGAACCTCTGTTTTTGCCTAATATTTTTTTCTAGAAGCCAATTTTCTGTTAAAATTTTTGCCCCCCCCCCATCCGGGCGCCCCCTTAACTGAAAACCCACCCACACCCTAAGGTCCCAGTCCGCCCCTGGTTGTAGTGACTACTGACTAGTGAGAATTTATATTTTATCCTAGTGAAGGACCTTCTCCGTTCTCGGTCCGTGGAACTGTTCCGGTAACTGTTGGGTTGATATCACCGCTTGGAACCATTCCACTCTGATACTCGCTTCCTCTGTAGCGACTACCACTAGGAAGAAGGTGATATAGTGGGCGGTGGGAGAAGGGTGAAAGACTGGTACTTGCTGAAGGAACAGCGGGGCGAAAGGATCCTATCTAATCCCCATTAAAAACGAACAATTCTCCGCGGACCCTTTTGACGTTTAACCCGGAATTCGTCACCTTTTATTCGGTAGCGTTCTCTTCGTTTTGAAAAAAATTTCTTGGTGGAAAATCCGCGAGTTTTCGGGTGTGGGCGAGTTGCCGTAAGTGGGAACGAGGATGGACTCGTAAGCCTGACAGTTCGACAACAAATCCGGCCAACATTTCCGACCCTTCCCCTCTTTTTTTCCTTTTTTCTTTATTTACAAACAATTCTCAACAATGAATCGGAGCGACGGTTTGGTCCAGAGGAGGAACGTCAATCGCGACGTATCCGGTTTGCCCAAAGAAAGCCAGAATTCGGACGAGAAGTCGAAGGATCGCGATGATGACAACGAAGAAGGAGACTCGAAAGAGACGAGGCTCACCCTTATGGAGGAAGTCCTTCTACTCGGCCTCAAAGATAAAGAAGTAAGCATATCCCCCATACAATCGCATAGTCAGCATTTATCTCTTTATCTATAAATTCCTTCCTATTTTTTTACTCCCTAGTTTCCTTTCACGTACACGTATACATTACTTCAATATTGCCCATTAAAATAGACATAAAACCTATTCATAGTCTGATTATAAATGACATGAAATAGCTCTTCTGATAAACCTAGCTGGTTTCCTTGGAAATGCTCTGACGTGGTCGAATTTCTTGCTGGAAGCATTAATATAGTTAAAAATACTGTTATATTAACTCTAGAATGTCAAAATTGTTAAACGATCTGTAACCTGTGACCAATAGAATGCTTTGATGGCCCAAAAGAAGAAGATTATCTTTATTAAAAGAGAAGCCTTGCAATGTTTGCTCCCTTGGCAATTGTGAGATGCTTTTTAAAAAGTTATTTATGATTAAAACTTCATAGTCTGAATGCTCTACGTATTATCTTTGTGTTCTGTCGCGAAGGAAGCTTTGAAAATGGGGACACCAAATTTATGGCGTTTTTCTGGCGGGGAAGTTGATATCATTTTTCGGCTGTTGTGAAAGGGTTTTTGCGAGTTGGAGTGTGTTTTTTTTGTTGGTTTGATTGGTTTCTGTGCTATAGTTGGGTGTAATAGGAGGTGTAATGGTTCGGAAAGTTTAGGTGATTTGGGCAGTATAGGTGGTTTGGATCGCTTGGGAAATTAGCGTGGTTTAGACAGTATAAGAGGTTTGGGCAGTCTTAAATGGGTGGTCAGTTTGGGCAGTCTTGGATAGGTGGTCAGTTTGGGCAGGCTTGGATAGGTGGTCAGTTTGGGCAGTTTTGGAGGGGATATTAGTTTAGGTACATAGGTAGTTGGGCAGTTTTGGTGGAGGGATAGTTAGTTTGGGTAGTCGGGCACTCTTGGATGGATGGTCAGTTTGGTTGGTTCGGGTAGTTTTGGAGGGGAGGTCAGTTTGAGCAGTTTTGGAGAGGTTGCTAGTTTGGGTAGTTTTGGAGGGGTTGTTAGTGGTTAGTTTGGACAGTTTTAGAGATGGGCGGTCAGTTTGGGCAGTTTTGGACGGGAGGTCAGTTTAGAGGGGTTTTTAATGGTCAGTTTGGTTAGTTTGGGCAGTTTTGGAGATTTGCGGTCAGTTTAGGCAGTTGTGAGGGTGGTCAGTTTGGGCAGTTTTGGAGGGGTAGTTATGGTCAGTTTGGGCAGTTTTAGAGGGGTTGTTAGTGGGTAGTTTGGGCAGTTTTGGAGATGGGCGGTCAGTTTGGGCAGCTTTGGATCGGGGAGGTCAGTTTTGGAGGGGTTTTTAATGGGTCAGTTTGGTTAGTTTGGGCAGTTTTGGAGGAGTTGTTAGTTTAGGCAGTTTTGGAGGGGTAGTTAGTGGTCAGTTTGGGCAGTTTTGGAGGGGTAGTTAGTGGTCAGTTTGGGCAGTTTTGGAGGGGTTGTTAGTGGTCAGTTTGGACAGTTTTGGATATGGGCGGTCAGTTTAGGCAGTTTTGGAGGGATGGTCAGTTTGGGCAGTTTTGGAGTTGTTAGTTTAGGCAGTTTTGGTGGGATGGTCAGTTTGGGCAGTTTGGGGGGGGGTAGTCAGTTTGGATGGTGTGGGCAGTTTTGGAAGGGTTGTTAGTTTGGGCAGTTTTGAAGGGTTGTTAGTTTGGGCAGTTTTGGAGTGGTAGTCAGTTTGGGCAGTTTTGGAGGGGCTGTCAGTTTGGGCAGTTTTGGAGACGGGCGGTCAGTTTGGGCAGTTTTGGAGGAGTTGTTAGTTTAGTCAGTTTTGGAGGGGTAGTTAGTGGTCAGTTTGGGTAGTTTTGGAGGGGTTGTTAGTGGTCAGTTTAGGCAGTTTTGGAGATGGGCGGTCAGTTTGGGAAGTTTTGGACGGGAGGTCAGTTTGGAGGGGTTTTTAATGGTCAGTTTGGTTAGTTTGGGCAGTTTTGGAGATTTGCGGTCAGTTTAGGCAGTTGTAGAGGGATGGTCAGTTTGGGCAGTTTTGGAGGGGTAGTTAGTGGTCAGTTTGGGCAGTTTTAGAGGGGTTGTTAGTGGGTAGTTTGGGCAGTTTTGGAGATGGGCGGTCAGTTTGGGCAGCTTTGGATGGGAGGTCAGTTTGGAGGGGTTTTTAATGGTCAGTTTGGTTAGTTTGGGCAGTTTTGGAGGAGTTGTTAGTTTAGGCAGTTTTGGAGGGGTAGTTAGTGGTCAGTTTGGGCAGTTTTGGAGGGGTAGTTAGTGGTCAGTTTGGGCAGTTTTGGAGGGGTTGTTAGTGGTCAGTTTGGACAGTTTTGGATATGGGCGGTCAGTTTAGGCAGTTTTGGAGGGATGGTCAGTTTGGGCAGTTTTGGAGTTGTTAGTTTAGGCAGTTTTGGTGGGATGGTCAGTTTGGGCAGTTTGTAGTCAGTTTGGATGGTGTGGGCAGTTTTGGAAGGGTTGTTAGTTTGGGCAGTTTTGAAGGGTTGTTAGTTTGGGCAGTTTTGGAGTGGTAGTCAGTTTGGATGGTTTGGGCAGTTTTGGAGGGGCTGTCAGTTTGGGCAGTTTTGGAGACGGGCGGTCAGTTTGGGCAGTTTTGGAGGAATGGTCAGTCAGTTTGGGATTTTCGGACACTTTCGGAGGTTTGGGGGGCTTTTTGGTGTTTCACACAGTTTATGAAGTGTGGGAGATTCGGCGGTTACGGCAGTTTAGTTGAATTTGATGGTTTTTACGGCTTATGCGGTTTGGACAGTGTCGGATGCCTGGGCATATTGATTGGCCCTGAATGCCCTCGTACCCAAACTCTTTCTTTTCAGCCAATTCTGCACCTTTCAGCTATTTTCATGTTGAAACCTCGTTTTTTTGCAGGGCTACACTTCTTTCTGGAACGACTGCATATCAAGCGGATTACGAGGATGTATCATCATCGAGCTTGGCCTAAGAGGGAGGATAGAGCTCGAGAAGGCAGGAATGAGAAGGAAATCGTTATTGAACCGAAAGGTCATCGTTCGAAATGAAGCACCCACCGGAGACGTCCTCCTTGATGAAGCACTCAAACACATAAAAGACACCGACCCTCCAGAAACAGTCCAAAGCTGGATAGAATATCTAAGCGGTAAGAAACTTCCTCAATCTCAAAATGTACTCAAACATCCTTTTTTAGGCGAAACTTGGAATCCGCTCAAGTTAAGATACCAACTCAAGAATGTGAGAGAACGCCTAGCCAAAAACCTCGTCGAAAAAGGAGTCCTTACAACTGAAAAACAACACTTCCTTCTTTTCGACATGACTACTCACCCCCTCACTGATAACAGTGCGAAAACTCGCTTGATAAAAAAGGTGAACTTTTTCCCCCAACTCAAATTTTCACCGTTTTTCGCCTATATCTCAAAAACCGTACGTTCTAGGTGAAAAAATATTAAGTACAAAATTAAAGCTTATTAAATTTCCTACAAAATTGATTAAGTATGATTTTTTGTAGGACCAACCGTATCTGCGCTAGGAGGCGACAAAAACAGGACTTTTTTACACGTGAATCTCGTTTTTTGTCGCCTCCTAGCTCAAAGATGGTTGGTCCTACAAGAAATTTTACTAAATAAGATTTGTAGGAAATTTAATAAGCTTTAATTTTGTACTTAATTTTTTTCCCCCAACTCATATTTTCACGGTTTATCGCCTATATCTCAAAAACCGTACGTCGTAGGTGAAAAAATATTAAGTACAAAATTAAAGCTTATTAAATTTCCTACAAAATTGATAAAGTATGATTTTTTGTAGGACCAACCGTATCTGCGCTAGGAGGCTACAAAAACAGGACTTTTTTACATCTGAATCTCGTTTTTTGTCGCCTCCTAGCTCAAAGAGGGTTGGTCCTACAAAAAATTTTACTAAATAAGATTTGTAGGAAATTTGATAAGCTTTAATTTTGTACTTAAAATTTTTTCCCCTACGACGTACGGTTTTCGAGATAAACGCCTTTAAGGTGGATTGACTGGACTCGTTTATAGGTGCAAGAAGGCGTGTTATCGAAATGGGTCAACGATCCGCAGAGGATGGACAAAAGACTTCTTTCTTTACTCTTACTCGCTCAAGCTTCGGACGTTTTAGAAAACGCTTTCGCACCGTTGAACGATGACGAGTACGAGATGGCTTTGAGAAGGATAAGAGAGCTCGTTGACCTCGATTTGGAAGCCGAAGGAGCAAAAGGATGCCCGACAGACGTTCACTGGGCTGTTTTCGCCGCCTTCACAAAGTGAGCGACCCCTTTTTAGGTATATCAAAAAATCTTTTTGATCTTCTAAATTTTTCTTTTCCAGATAATGCGAGGACGAAAAATTCGCGAATTTCTCGAAAATCATCAGCGTGGTTTGAATCTGCTACTAGACCAAATTTATAGTCAAAACCTTTACTTTTTGTTTATTTATGCCAAAATTTCTGTTAGATTTATATTATTCGATCATATTAAAGAACTGTTAGAAACAAAAAAAATCATTTTTGAGTAGAAAACTTGAAGAATGGTCAATCTATGGTAGAAAAAATTCATAATTACACGTTTTTGACCGATAACGCCATCAGTTTGTAAAATAGAAAAATTATAAGAAATCCTCTTCAGAAAATTTTATCCATGTTCCTCTCGGTGGGAGCACATTTTCTGTTTTGTACAGTGCATTTTATAAAATTATATTATCTTGTAATCTTTGTATATTAAAATTGTATATTATGGTAAAGTTTTAATAATTATAAATTATATACCTATAAGAAATATCTTGTTTTAGATTTATTTTAATTTTTTTGTCATTATGAAGAATATATATTTTACCCTGACTAGTACTGGGTATGTAAATCTTGATTTACATTTTTATGTGCCTACTTTTTGAGAGAAATTAATTTTTATTAGAAAATGAAAATCATTTTGTGTAAATATTGTTACCAATTTTTAAGTATCGTTTATTTCTTTATATGTAATTAGATTCGATGTTGCGTATGTTTATTTTTTTTTCTTTTTGGTCTTAAAATATAAATTTTTGTTTAATTATTATTCTATTCAATTTGTACAGCCTAATTTTCGTCAAAAGTCCTCAAAATCTACATTTTAAAGCCAAATTTTCGTCAAAATACTCAAAATCTGCGTTTGAAAGCCTAATTTTTGTCAAAAACCTCAAATTCAACATTTGTAAAGCCTAATTTTGGTCAATAATACTCGAAATCAACAGTTTTTAAGCCTAATTTTGGTCAAAAACCCTCGAAATCAACGTTTATGAAGCCTAATTTTCGTCAAAAAACCTCAAAATCAACTTTAAATTGACAATTTTTTGTCAAAAACCTCCAATGGTTGTAAGAGCAAATGTTTTTGTCAAAAAATCTCAAAATGAACGTTTTAAGTGCAATTTCTTTTTTCAAAAACCTCAAAATCGACATTTTAAAACCCAAATTTCCTTCAAAAACCTCAAAGTTAACATTCAAAACCTTAGGGGGGAGGGAGGCAAAGGTTTTAATTTGTTTAAAAGGGGGGCGCACTGTGAAAAAGTTTGGGAACCTCTGTTTTTGCTGAATATATTTTTCTAAGAGCCAATTTTCTGAGAAAAAGTTATTCAGAAAATATCAATTTTCTGCCCCCCCGGGCGCCCCCTTAACTTAAAACCCACCCACACCCTTAGGTCCCAGTCCACCCCCGAAAGGAAATGTGATGCCTTTATGGTGCTGTTTGCTTGTTAATTATTAGGATTCATGGTAATACTGGGCCCCTTACTTACCAGAAGGGGCTCTCCAAAAATTAATCACTTAAGATTTCGTTCAACCTCATGATCGACACTCCCGTGCCTTTCCATGTAAAGAAAATTTAATTTCGATCCCTACTACTCAAAAAAATATTTGAAGAGTCATGCGGGAACAAAAAGAGTATTTTCTACATTATCAAGTTAAAAACCAAAAAATTAAAGATTAATTCATAATTAGAGTCTTTATAAAACATTTTTACACAAAATTTTATATTTAATTGATCTCTAAATCCATAAAATTATTTTTAATCGATAAAAATTCACTCGCAAGTGTCATCGTGAAGCGCCGTCTTCGTGATGTGGCGAAAATATGAACTAAAAAGCAAGTTTTTCATTTTGGGTGTAATTTTAAGAAAAAAAAACCATTAAAACTATGCTTTTTAAATTTTAAAAAGCGTTTTATTCTATGCTAATTTTGAAATTAATAGAAAAATGGGGAAAAATTGCGGTAAAACAGCGATATTGAGGTTTTTTTTGGTTCAAAATTTGATTTTAAACTAAATTTTTATTTACAATAATTAATAATTCATAAAAAAAAACTACCTGTAATAAGTTATAACATTTTTAAATGATAAAAAACATTAAAATATCAAAGATTTAAGTATATTTACATAAATAAATAATTTTCTTCATATTAATATGATTCCACAGCATTTTTCGGTTGACAATGCGAGTCAAAAAAAGAGCGACATTTCTGTGGAAATTGTGAATCCTTTTTTACAATTCAGTGCTTATTTCTTGAGTGATCCCTGATGACTCTTTGGAAACTCTTTGGAATGTATCAATTTTCTCCGGGCGCCCCCTTAACCCAAAACCCACCCACACCCTAAGGTCCCAGTCCACCCCTGAATGGAGATACGATGGAGCAGCATGCTTGTTATTTATCAGGATTCATGGTAATACTGGGCCCCTTCCTTACCAGAAGGGGCTCTCCAAAAATTAATTGACACTCCCGTGCCTACCGTTCCATTCCATGAAAAGAAAAATTAATTTCGATCCCTACTACTCAAATAAATATTTGAAGAGCCATGCGGGAACAAAAAGAGTATTTTCTACATTATCAAGTTAAAAACCAAAAAATTAAAGATTAATTCATAATTAGAGTCTTTATAAAAACATTTTTACACAAAATTTTATATTTAATTGATCTCGAAATCCATAAAAATTATTTTTATTTGATAAAAATTCACTCGAAAGTGTCATCGTGAAGCGCCGTCTTTGTGGTGTGGCGAAAATATGAACTAAAAAGCTAGTTTTTCATTTTGGGTGTAATTTTAAGAAAAAAAAACCATTAAAACTATGCTTTTTAAATTTTAAAAAGCGTTTTATTCTATGCTAATTTTGAAATTAATCCAAAAATATTGATATTGAGGTTTTTTTGGTTCAAAATTTGATTTTAAACTAAATTTTTATTTACAATAATTAATAATTCATAAAAAAAAAACTACCTGTAATAAGTTATAACATTTTTAAATGATAAAAAACATTAAAATATCAAAGATTTAAGTATATTTACATAAATAAATAATTTTCTTCATATTAATATAATTCCACAGCATTTTTCGGTTGACAATGTGAGTCAAAAAAAGAGCGACATTTCGGTGGAAATTGTGAATCCTTTTTTACAATTCAGTGCTTATTTCTTGAGTGATCCCTGATGTCTCTTTGGAAACTTTTTTCTCTCCCTCAGGTCCTACCTGAAAAAATTTAAATTGAATTTTGGCTTTATTTTCCATTGACGTCCATAACCTCATGCATCATTTCAACTATTGTATATTTACAATTTAGACAGTTTAACTATTTTCCATCCATAAAATCGAACTAGAAGTCTAATTATGTTCAAAAATCCTACAGGATACTCCCTTTTTGACCATTGAACCTCAAATACCAATGGATGGACCTTCAACGTTTTAGATTTCTTATATGTACATAGCAAGAAAAATTAACGCAATAAAACTTTATTTACAGAGAATGACCATGTTAGTTTTTGTACAGCGAAAAGGTAGAAAATGCTTTTCTACCGTTTTAAAGCAATTTTGAAATTTTTGTTCATCGACTTACAATTTGATGGATTTCATTGACTTTATTTCGCTCGTTTTGGGAAATTTTATAGAAGAGGGAACGGGAATTTTCATCTTCGAATGAAATTAGTATTCCCCTACTTTCTGTATTGAATACTAAAGAATTTTGAGCTTGACCTTTCTCTTGTAAAGATGCTAAATGGTCTATCAATTTGGGATCTTTGCTATTGTAACTGTTCCACCTATCATTTTCTTGAAACTCTTCATAGGTTAAGGTTGTCGTTTTGTAATAATTGTATAATTCAGTCCAACCTTCGTCAGAAATAGGCCTGGAAATGTAAAAAGAACTTTTTTTTTACGTTCCAAGCCATTTTTTGGAAACTTATTTGGATTTAATGAATAACCTTTTGGTCCTTTGAGATGTCGAATGAGATTTTCGAGTGGTAGGAGATAGTTTGATCCTTATTGCTTTGGCAGTGCTTGTCTCCACAACTTTGTAAGGGATTTCCCTTAATTGGCTTTCGGTCATCCCGTCAGTATCTACTAGGGTGAACTGCAAATGTTTTTTGAGTTCTTCAGGCATATGGACTTTTTCCGAAGGTGATTTCGACCTGAAAAATATATTTTTCATAAATATATAATCAATATATTTAATATATATATATATATATATATATCATAATATATAATCAACAAATAAATAAATCGTTATGAATGAAGATAACCTATGCTTTCTGTGCCTTCGACTTCTAGTATGGTGGCTGTATTCGTGATCTTTGTCTTTGTAGCCTCGCTCAGAATGAGATCTAGTTGATGTTATCACTTTGGCTTTTTGAACGAGGCAACCTTCCGCTTGTTTCCGCTGAACTTCTTTCCATTGTTCTTTCGAATCCACTAAGACATACCTGGATAAACGAGATTAATAGGGGGAAAACATGAAAAATCAGGGCAGTAGGTGAAAGAATGAAAAAATTACTTTTGACTAGATGAGCTTCTAGTTTTACGATGTTCTCGCTCACTCCCTGTGGAGTGCTTACTTCGGTTTCTTCTCCGTCTAGATTTTCCCGAACATTTCGATATTTCACTTTCATTATCTGAACCTCTTCTTTTGCTACTGTGTCTTGCACTAAAAGAAAAAATTTATCTAAATCACTATCTTTGTGAATTATTTACCTTTTACATGACTTAGAATCATTCGAAGAACGACTTTCGACTGAAATAGACCTTCTAGACGAAGATATCCGCAAATTTGAAGAATAAAGTCCTCTAGCTGGAGGCAGACTTTGAGTACTTCTGGGCGAATCGCTTCTTTTCCATCTAAAACAAAATTTAACATCAATAAAATAATATTGAAGGAACTCACTGTTCTATCGATGAAAAAAGATTTGTTTCAGGTGGCAATTGTTCTTTTTCTTCCATCATTTCACTTTTTTCTATTAAGAATTAAAAAAAGTTAAAAAATCATTAAATAAGTTCAAAAAACCTGGTAAATCTTCGACAATTCTTCGCTGAAAACGTTTACTTGGGACTCTTACAAATGCTTGGTTGGATCGATTTCTTCCATAATCATTCCCATCTCTTTGCAAGCTATAAAAAAATTAAAGTAAAATAAAAACTTAAAATAATTATTTACCAAGATGGATTAGCAGTTGACTGCATTTGTCTAAAAAAATTGTGATGTTCGATCGAGCATTTGTATAAATGTCTGCATGCTCCCTTAGAGGGAGTTTCGAAACCAAAAGTGTTCTCTTCGTTCTAAAAAAGTTTGTTAGAATGGAGAAAGTATGGTTGGATTACTAAATTCAGCCTAAATGATTACTGGAGGTTACACCACTGTTATCACCAAGTTGTTTCTTTAACCTCAAAAATCAAGTTTTTTCCAATTTTGGGGAGGAAAACACAATATAAAACTATAATTTTCAAAACTAATAAATGATGGTATTTCGTTTATAATTCATTGTACCACTTATTACCTTTTTATCGTTGATTCGGACCATAAAATATTTCCCTTTGTTAAATATTTTTGTTATTCTTGGCCTGTAAAGTTCAAAAAATGTTTAAATTTGTCAAAAAATTTGTAATGACTGACCAAAAATAGCTTGCGACTTTGTTTTTATTTCGAAGGACTATGATGCCGGTCGGTGTCAGCCCAAGGAAGTATTCGGTATTGTCTTCCCCCTAAAAAATAATTTTAAAAAATTATTCGGAGAAATTTTTTCTCACCAGAACAGGGTGGAGGTCGACTCCATACATTTCAAGCCATTTTACTTTTTCCAAATAGTTTAGCTCGGCTAATGCGGGTTGCTGACCACTAAAAATAGATTATTAGATGTCAGACTGTAGAAGGAAAAAACTTACGCTAATTCTTTGTGTATTTCTGAAATTCGGTTTTCCAGTTCTAACGTTTGATTTGAGACAAATCTGAATTCCGAGACATAGCCTGGTGTGTGCCTTCTTGGGTCATAATCTCCTAGCTCAGCTATGGGCAAATATATATTTTATGTTGGATTTTAGGTGCACTTACACTGAACCATGTATGCCCCCAATTCAGCAGCTAGTTCGAATGAAACTGGAAGCCTCCCTTGAAGTATATCTTGTTTCACTTGAAGGAAAAACTGGTATCTAAAAATAAATTTTAATTTATATAGCTCGCATCCACCAATTTTTACCTGGTAACTTCTTCAGTGAGTTTACAAGGATCCACAGCATAGAATTTGACACCGAAATAAAGGGTGAACCTGGTTTTCCCTGTAAATAAAATCAAAACTTCATAATTTTCCACATATTTTGCGCTTTACCTTTGAGTTGACCAAAAACTGTTTTTTTGCTATCCAGCCAATGCTAAAAGAGAGAGAAATCAGAGAAAAAAAATTCAAATAAAAGCTTACAGTTTGATTATTTGGGTCGATGTATCGAAGGCCAAAATGTGATGTTTCTTGTATATTTAGATGTTTGACAACTGCATTCATTATTTCGAATCCTTTGGTGCTTTCCTGAAAAAAATAAGTAATTTTTATTTGCTGTATTCAACATCTCCTAACCTAGGGGATTGAGGCAATGGGCAGTACCAATAGTAAGGAACGTCTCAGGATTGGTTCATAACTCTTCAAGTTTAAGATATTTGGATACGACATAGGTTCTGCATGCAGCGTACAAGATATATATATATATATAGATAGATATTTTTTTTATCATGTGATTACTGGGCCTCGAATTATGAGGCGCCTCCAAAAATTAGTTACAGATACTTGGCAACCAGAGTGCGAATTGAAAATTTAACTCAAACTAATAAAACCAACATTTGAAGAGTCAAGCGGGAAGGGATTGAGTATTTTTTGCATTTACAACTTCAAAATAAAAAAACGAAGGCTGATTCATAATTAGAGGTCGTTCTAAAGCATTTTTATTGAAAAAAATCGATCTCGAGGTTCATAAAAATTAGTGATAATTGGAAAAACATAATTTTTGATCACTAGCGAGCGGCATCGTAACGCCATCTCTTTGGTGTGGTGAAAATGTGAACTAAACAGAGTCCATAAACCCTGTATGATATAAACCAAGGATTTTTTTTCCCTGTATCAATTTGGCGGCTAATGAGAGGCCTTGGATTGATATAATTGAATATCTTACGGTCATTTCCTCTATAATCTCTTCATGGTCCAATAGAATGATTTTGCAAGGGTGAGTTCTTCTGGTTCTCCAACATTCCATTTCACCTCTGCGAAAAGAACGAAGATTGTTAATTTCAAATGATCAAATTATTCAACCATTTATAACGGTCCTACGAATAAGTACGTAAAGAACCGTATTTAAAATTTGACAAAAAGCAAAAACGAGTTATGTCACCTTTTTAATTTGAATTCAGCTCCTACTTGATGAAAAAAATAAACGGAAGTCGTCTTGATCGTGATAAAATGTTGAAGAAGAAAGAAAAAAATTCTATATTTTCTTCAATATATTTTTTTAGGGTTCTACCTAATTTACTGAACAAGGGAAAAGGTGCTATCAAACAAAATACAAGTGCAACCGGATTTAGGTAGGGAAGCATATTTTAGTAGGCAGCACAAATCCCCGAAGGAATGTTTCAAATCAAAGGGGATCTCGAAAATGCCCAAACCGGTCGCATCAGTAGTTTGTCAGGTATTACGCTTTTGCCGCCCCCGGGGGTGGTCATTTTTCGAGATCTCCGCCCCTGGAGGTCCGATTTGAAAAATTCCTTCGGGGAATCGTGCTACCGACTAAAATAAGCTTTCCTGCCAAATTTTAGCCCGGTCGGATCAGTAGTTTGTCTGGTAGTACGCTTTTTCTCTTGGGGGCGGCTACTTTTTTTATATCACCACCCCTGGTGGTCCGATTTGAAAAATTCCTTCGGGGAATCGTGCTACGGACTAAAATAAGCTTGTCTGCCAAATTTTAGCCCGGTCGGATCAGTAGTTTGTCTGGTAGTACGCTTTTTCTCTTGGGGGCGGCTACTTTTTTATATCGCCACCCCTGGTGGTCCGATTTGAAAAATTCCTTCGGGGAATCGTGCTAACGACTAAAATGAGCTTCCATGCCGAACTTCAGCCCGGTCGCATAAGTAGTTTGTCTGCTAGTACGCTTTTTCTCTTGGGGGCGGCTACTTTTTTTATATCACCACCCCTGGTGGTCCGATTTCAAAAATTCCTTCGGGGATTCGTGCTACTGACTAAAATAAGCTTCCTTGCCAAATTATAGCCCGGTCGCATCAGTAGTTTGTCTGGTAGTACGCGTTTTCTCTTGGGGGCGGCTACTTTTTTATATCCGCCCCCTGGTGGTCTCGATTTGAAAATTCCTTCGGGGAATCGTGCTAACGACTAAAATGAGCTTCCATGCCGAACTTCAGCCCGGTCGCATAAGTAGTTTGTCTGCTAGTACGCTTTTTCTCTTGGGGGCGGCTACTTTGATCTCCGCCCCCGGTGTCTCTATTTGAAAATCTCCTTCGGGGATTCGTACTAACGACTAAAATAAGCTTCCCTGCCGAACTTCAGCCCGGTCGCATAAGTAGTTTGTCTGCTAGTACGCTTTTTCTCTTGGGGGCGGCTACTTTGATCTCCGCCCCCGGTGTCTCTATTTGAAAATCTCCTTCGGGGATCGTGCTAACGACTAAAATAAGCTTCCATGCCGAACTTCAGCCCGGTCGCATAAGTAGTTTGTCTGCTAGTACGCTTTTTCTCTTGGGGCGGCTACTTTGATCTCCGCCCCCGGTGTCTCTATTTGAAAATCTCCTTCGGGGATTCGTACTAACGACTAAAATAAGCTTCCCTGCCGAACTTCAGCCCGGTCGCATAAGTAGTTTGTCTGCTAGTACGCTTTTTCTCTTGGGGGCGGCTACTTTGATCTCCGCCCCCGGTGTCTCTATTTGAAAATCTCCTTCGGGGATTCGTGCTACCGACTAAAATGAGCTTCCATGCCGAACTTCAGCCCGGTCGCATAAGTAGTTTGTCTGCTAGTACGCTTTTTCTCTTGGGGGCGGCTACTTTGATCTCCGCCCCCGGTGTCTCTATTTGAAAATCTCCTTCGGGGATTCGTGCTACCGACTAAAATGAGCTTCCATGCCGAACTTCAGCCCGGTCGCATAAGTAGTTTGTCTGCTAGTACGCTTTTTCTCTTGGGGGCGGCTACTTTGATCTCCGCCCCCGGTGTCTCTATTTGAAAATCTCCTTCGGGGATTCGTACTAACGACTAAAATAAGCTTCCCTGCCGAACTTCAGCCCGGTCGCATAAGTAGTTTGTCTGCTAGTACGCTTTTTCTCTTGGGGGCGGCTACTTTGATCTCCGCCCCCGGTGTCTCTATTTGAAAATCTCCTTCGGGGATTCGTACTAACGACTAAAATAAGCTTCCCTGCCGAACTTCAGCCCGGTCGCATAAGTAGTTTGTCTGCTAGTACGCTTTTTCTCTTGGGGGCGGCTACTTTGATCTCCGCCCCGGTGTCTCTATTTGAAAATCTCCTTCGGGGATTCGTACTAACGACTAAAATAAGCTTCCCTGCCGAACTTCAGCCCGGTCGCATAAGTAGTTTGTCTGCTAGTACGCTTTTTCTCTTGGGGGCGGCTACTTTGATCTCCGCCCCCGGTGTCTCGATTTGAAAATCTTCTTCGGGGAATCGTGCCACCGACTAAAATAAGCATTACTGCCAAATTTCAGCCCCGCCGCATAAGTAGTTTGTCTGGTAATACGCTTTTTCTTTGCAGTAAATTAGAAACTCCCTTTTCCTGATAATTTTTTGCTTTTTATGCTCAAGAAGGTCTGTAATGGTCAGATGAACGGCCGACTTTTAATTGTGAGAAAAAAAGTTCTGGATGCTTTTAAATACGTACAATGAACAATTTTTAAAAAAAAATCTGATATATCATCCAACTTGGTTTAAAAAATATCTTTCAAATGACCTATAAATGAAAAAGAAGTTTTTAACACTTCATCTTCAGAAAGGACTTTAATGATGTTAAAGGTCAAAAAGGTCATTATCGCCTTTCTCGCTAAGTGGGTGGAGCAGACTTTTTATAAAACCACCGTTCCAATTTTTCCATAATTTTTTCTTCAGCTTTTTACTTAATAATGGCCTCCTTTCTTACGCATATGATTTTTTTGAACTTTAACCGTTCAAAAAAGGTCATTTTGGCATTTCCGTGTCAGAAGTGTTATATAGAACAATGACAAAGATTACCTTATTTGAATAAATTTACATTGATTTTATTAGGTTCTAGCTGAAAGGCCCCATTCTGTGTGATTTGTTTTCCACGTCTTCTGCGATCTAGAAAAAACCAAAACAATAAATATAATAGAAGAAACCTATTTTAAGGTAGACAGGAGTACAAAATTAATTTTAAAAAAGGTCTTTTTGAATGGTTTGGACCCTTTTCTGACTAGTTTAGGCTCTCTTTGGCTGGTTTGGACCCCTTTTTGACTGGTTTGGACCCTTTTCACTTGTTTGGACCTCTTTCTGACTAGTTTGGGCCCTTTTTTGATTGGTTAGGACCCCTTTTCACTGGTTTGGACACCTTTTCACTGGTTTGGACACATTTTCACTGGTTTGGACCTCTTTTTGACTGGTTTGGACCTCTTTTTGACTGGTTTGGACCTCTTTATGACTGGTTTGGACCCCTTCGTGACTTGTTTGGGCTCTTTTCTGACTGGTTTGGACCCATTTCTGACCGGTTTGGACCCCTTTCTGACAGGTTCGGACCCCTTTCTGACCGATTTGGACCCCTTTCTGACCGGTTTGGACCCCTTTCTGACTGGTTCGGACCTCTTTATGACTGGTTTGGACCCCTTTCTGACTGGTTTGGACCCCTTTTGACTGGTTCGGGATCTTTTCTGACTGGCTTGGACCTCTTTTTGACTGGTTTGGACCCCTTCATGACTGGTTTTGATAAGAAAAGACCCTTTTCAGCCAGATTTTGACCCTTTGTGACAAGAAAAAAAAAACTTTTTCGACAGATTTTGACTCTTTTTATCTATAAAAGTCTCTATTCAGACAGATTTTGAACCTTTTCTAACTAGTAAATACGATTTTTATTCCGATTTTGCATCTTTTCAACAAGAAAAGCCCTTTCTACCCAGATCATAACCTTTTTTCGACAAAAAACCTCGAAATCGCCATTTATGAAGCCTAATTTTCGTTCAAAAAACCTCAAAATCAACATTCGTAATGCTCAATTTTGGTCAAAAACCCTCGAAATCAACATTTATGAAGCCTAATTTTCGTCAAAAAACCTCAAAATCAACTTTAAATTGACAATTTTTTGTCAAAAACCTCCAATGGTTGTAAGAGCAAATGTTTTTGTTAAAAAATCTCAAAATGAACGTTTTAAGTGCAATTTCTTATTTCAAAAACCTCAAAATCAACATTTTAAAACCCAAATTTCCTTCAAAAACCTCAAAGTTAACATTCAGAACTTTTTTTTTGGCGGCAAGGGTTGTCATTTGTTTAAAAGGGGGCGCACTGTGAAAAAGTTTGGGAACCCCTGTTTTTGCTTACTATATTTTTCTAAGAGCCAATTTTCTGTGAAAAAGTTTTTCAGAAAATATCAATTTTCTGCGGGGGCGCCCCCTTAACTTAAAACCCACCCACACCCGTAGGTCCCAGTCCACCCCTGAATGGAGATGCGATGGTGCTTCATGCTTGTTAATTATCAGGATTCATGGTAATACTGGGCCCCTTCCTTACCAGAAGGGGCTCTCCAAAAATTAATTGACACTCCCGTGCCTACCGTTCCATTCCATGAAAAGAAAAATTAATTTCGATCCCTACTACTCAAATAAATATTTGAAGAGCCATGCGGGAACAAAAAAAGTATTTTCTACATTATCAAGTTAAAAACCAAAAAATTAAAGATTAATTCATAATTAGAGTCTTTATAAAACATTTTTACACAAAATTTTATATTTAATTGATCTCGAAATCCATAAAAATTATTTTTAATCTATAAAAATTCACTCGCAAGTGTCATCGTGAAGCGCCGTCTTCGTGGTGTGGCGAAAATATGAACTAAAAAGCAAGTTTTTCATTTTGGGTGTAATTTCAAGAAAAAAACCATTAAAACTATGCTTTTTAAATTTTAAAAAGCGTTTTATTCTATGCTAATTTTGAAATTAATCCAAAAATGGGGAAAAATTGCGGTAAAACAGCGATATTGAGGGTTTTTTTGGTGCAAAATTTGATTTTAAACTAAATTTTTATTTACAATAATTAATAATTCATAAAAAAAAACTACCTGTAATAAGTTATAACATTTTTAAATGATAAAAATCAGATCATAACCTTTTTTCGACAAAAAACACCCTTGAAACTCTTAAGTTTTGAAAGATATCGCGGATTTCTTCCTTTTTTTGAGGCTCTAGAACCAGATTGGGATAAAATTTATTCCTCCTGAAGTTCACGAAATACGCATGTTTAGTATTACGATAATATCGAGTCGGTCGGCCCTCTGTAATTGGAGCAAATAGCGGGTCATCTCCTCTTTGTACCTTATACTTTTAGGATCAGAATCTCTCAGAATTTTTTTTTTTCTCTTCTCGATCAAAAACACTATTTCTTTGTGCGAAAGATGCCAAACAATTATACCTTCCCAAGCTTTGTTTATAATTAATTTTTTTCAAATTTTTTTTTAAATTTTTTTTTAAATTTTTTTTTTAAATTAAAAAAAAAAATTTTAAATTTTTATTTTATATTTTTTTCCCTCCCCAAAATTGTAACTTTGGTAAATTCGATGCGATCTGTAGAGCATCAACTTTTTGAGTTCTTCAAAAGTTCGAGTTATGGGGTGCCCCCTCCATACCACATTTTTTTCTTCAATTTTCCAAGATTTTTTTTTTTATGACATCGGGCTGTTCTATCTGTAAGCGTATTCTGAGAACGCTTTATTGTTCCCACGACTCTGGTATTTAACTTGTTATTAAAAGGAGTAAAAAGTGGAATAAATTGTGGGAATGAGTGGCCGAAAACGAAAAGAAACAATTTTCTGAGTCAACATTTAAATACTTTTAGGCATGCACTGCAAGAGAATTTTAGGCTAAAAAATACAATTTTTCCCTCAAAAATGAAGGATTTAAAACGGCACTTGGATAGCGGACGAAAGGACGGGACTAGCTGTTAAATCGGATGACCCAATTTTTTTCTTTTTAAATTCCACTTCTTGATCCTGCGAGAGAGTGGAGAGTGCAATTTGTGGACGGAACCGTAAGGACAGGCCGACAGATTAGCCATTAGGCCTCAAATACGTGACTTGAGGGATAAAATCCGTAACTATTAGCTACTTAGTTGACTTTTTCTACTTTTTTGTTTTATTTTTCATAGAATTCATAGTCAAAAACAGGCTAAAAAGGATCCTCTCCAGTCTAAAAAGCTTCAAAATCAGCCTCTTTTCACGTCAAAAATAATCAAAACCTGGCTAAAAAAAGGTCCATTTTAGTCGAAAAAGGTTCAAAATCTGTCAGAAAAGTGTCTTTTTCTTGTCAAAAAGGTCAAAAAGCTTCAAAATCAGCCACTTTTCACGTCAAAAATAACCAAAACCTGGCTAAAAAGGTCCATTTTAGTCGAAAAAGGTTCAAAATCTGTCAGAAAAGTGTCTTTTCTTGTCAAAAAGGTCAAAAGCTTCAAAATCAGCCTCTTTTCACGTCAAAAATAATCAAAACCTGGCTAAAAAAGGTCCATTTTAGTCGAAAAAGGTTCAAAATCTGTCAGAAAAGTGTCTTTTCTTGTCAAAAAGGAGTCAAAAAGGTCAAAAAGCTTCAAAATCAGCCTCTTTTCACGTCAAAAATAATCAAAACCTGGCTAAAACGGTCCTTTTTAGTCGAAAAAGTTCAAAATCTGTCCGAAAAGTGTCTTTTCTTGTCAAAAAGGATCAACACCACGTCATAAAGGGTATATATATACAAATTATCTCCAAAATGGCTCTTTTTTGGTCAAAAAAAGGTTCAAAACTGACTTGATTCTTTGGAACATCGTCCCATAAATGCGGAAAAACGCGTAAGGTTGCGTAAAAATCTTTGAAAATGCGTAAAATTACGCATCTGGTCGTACAACTAAACCAATATCAACAGGGGCGGACTGGGACCTTAGGGTGTGGGTGGGTTTTCAATTAAAGGGGCGCCCGTGGATGGGGAGGGGGGGGAGCGCAGAAAATTGCTATTTTCTGGGAAACTTAGGAAATAACTTTTTCAATTCTGAAAATTAGGCATTTATAACTGTTGATTTTGAGGTTTTTGACGAAAATTAGGCATCATAAATTTTGATTTTGTGGGTTTTTTTGACGAAAATTATGCTCTAAAAATGTTGATATTGAGGTTTTTGACGAAAATTTGGCTTTTTAAATGTTGATATTGAAGTTTTAGGACGAAAATTAGGCTTATAAATGTTGATTTCAAGGTTTTTTGGCGAAAATTAGGCTTTAAAAATGTTGATTTTGAGGTTTTACGAAAATTTGGACTTTACACATGTTGGTTTTGGGGTTTTTCACGAAGATTTGGGTTTATAAATGTTGATTTTGAGGTTTTTTTTGACGAAAATTAGGCTTTAAAAATGTTGATTTTGAGGTTTTTGACGAAAATTTGGGCTTTACAAATGTTGATCGAGGTTTTTGACGAAAATTTGGGCTTTACAAATGTTGGTTTTGAGGTTTTCGGACGAAAATAAGGCTCCATAAATGTTGATTTCGAGGTTTTTGGACCAAAATTATGCTTAACAAATGTTGGTTATGAGGTTTTTCACGAAGATTTGGCTTTATAAATGTTGATTATGAGGTTTTTTGACGAAAAGTAGGCTTTTTAAATGTTGATTACGAGGTTTTTGGTCGAAAATTAAGCTTCATAAGTGTTGATTTCGACGTTTTTTGACGAAAATTAGGCTTTACAAATGTTGATTTTAAGGTTTTCACGATAATTTGGCTTTATTAATGTTGATTTTGAGGTTTTTGGACGAAAATTAGGCATCATAAATTTTGATTTTGTGGGTTTTTTTGACGAAAATTATGCTCTAAAAATGTTGATATTGAGGTTTTTGACGAAAATTTGGCTTTTTAAATGTTGATATTGAAGTTTTAGGACGAAAATTAGGCTTATAAATGTTGATTTCAAAGTTTTTTGGCGAAAATTAGGCTTATAAATGTTGATTTCAAGGTTTTTTGGCGAAAATTAGGCTTTAAAAATGTTGATTTTGAGGTTTTACGAAAATTTGGACTTTACAAATGTTGGTTTTGAGGTTTTTTTTGACGAAAATTAGGCTTTAAAAATGTTGATTTTGAGGTTTTTGACGAAAATTTGGGCTTTACAAATGTTGATTTTGAGGTTTTTGGACGAAAATTAGGCTTTACTAATGTTGATTTTGAGGTTTTTCACGAATTTTTGGGAATATTTTCCATAAATAAATAAATAAATAAAAAATAAAATAAAAAGAACCCGGGGGGGCGCCGCCTCTATGTATTCTCGGGGGGCGCGGGTGGGTTCTGTCCACCCGCCCCCTCCGGGCCAGTCCGCCCCTGAATATCAAATATCAAGGAACCTGAAAAATTCATAAAACGACTGAAATTTTCCATAAACGTACTCTTTTCAGGAAAAATGCCCAAAACGATTTATCTTCGAGATATTGCAGGGAGCGAATGTTTTCTATGGGAAATCATAAAGCGAGAAAAAAAAAAAAAGCGTTGTATTGAAAGAGATTTTCTTTGCCTTTACGGAACAAAGGTGGCAAGACGGAAATTGCTCCAACGAAAAAAGTTAACACGCCGTAATTCTACACTAGCCCACGTTTTTACTTTTTTACTTCACTTCACTCATTTTCCGGACGCTCTGATTTCCAACTTGAGCACATAATTACTCGAAGCGTCCGGTCAATCGAATTCCATCCAACTCATGCCCTCGATCTTCCAAGGGCTCTCCTTATCCGTAGTGAAAACCAACATAATGCCTTCTTTTTAGCCATTCTCGCTATAATTCCGACAAATTATGAATATTTTCGATACCTCTGCTTCCATAGGGTTTGATAGCTTCACTGTAATATGGAAAACGACCTCAATATTTCGGAAAAAAATCGCTCCAGGAAGCTAACTTTGTGCACCTTTTGAGCCTCTGAGGCTCAAGACAACACAATTTTGTACATGCCTTACCAGCATAATGTAAAATGTTAAACGAGCACTAATTAAAAAGACAGGATAAGCATGTTTTACATTTATAACTAGCCATTGAGGTAATTAATAAAAAAAATGATATCAACGGATATATCCGGATTGGAGATTTCAACGCCAATAGAACGAAAAGTTGGGAGTCCAAGGCTATTGGTTTCGAAATGGGTTTGCGACGCGGATGGACGAAACGATTTTTTTGGACAAAAGAGGAAAAAAAGGATGAAAGTTGACTTACAAGCGAGGAAGATACGGGAGGAGGCCAGATGTAAACTAAAGTGAGAAAACGGTGCGATAGATCCCGAACCTCGGTGATGTCTGGGTTCCCCTCTACCTTTTTCTCTCACGTTTTTTATTTCTCTTCGAGTCTCTTGATAACCTCAAGCTCTTCGGCTTATTACCAGGTGTTGTTCCTCAAGGTCTTTCACGTTTTACGTCTACGGGTGGGATCTCTGACGTATCAAAGTACATCGATGAGCGTAAAGAATTTTATCGTTTAATTAAGCTCGAAATGAAATCGACTGAAGAAAAAAAAAAGGAATTTTTCATAAATTCAATACGAAATTGTACGCTTTATCGGAGATTTTGTTGAAATTTCACTTCCATTATGTTATTCGAAGGTGACGTTTGCCAAAAAAGGATCTGAAAACTTCCTTCTTGGAAAGGTTTTGCTGGTATGTAACCTTGGTTCAATGTATGAGATTTTGGTATTTTTCTGCTAAGCCTATGAGATTACATGTGGACGGATGGTCGTGGAGGGTAGAGGAGGTGGGAGAGGGTCGAGGAGGGTAGGGGAGGTGGGTGCGTAGGGAAGGTTAGGGAGAGTAGGGGAGTTGGGAGAGGGTCGAGGCGGGTAGGGGAGGTGGGGTGAGTAGGGGAGGTGGGGTGGGTAGGGGAGGTGGGGTGGGTAGGGGAGGTGGGGTGGGTAGGGGAGGTGGGGTGATGGGGGAGGCAGTGGAGCCACGCTGGGTAAAGGAGGAGGGGTGGTAGAGGAGCTGGGGTGCGTAATGGAGTGTAGGGAAGGTTAGGGGGAGTAGGGGGTGGGAGAGGGTCGAGGAGGGTAGGGGAGGTGGGGATGGGTAGGGGAGGTGGGTGCGTAGGGGAGGTGGGTGCGTAGTGGATGTGGGTTTGTGAGGTGGGATGGCTAGGTGAGGTGGGGTGGGTAGGGAAGGCAGGGGAGATGGCGGAGGCAGTGGAGCCACGCTGGGTAAAGGAGGTGGGGAGCCTAGGGAAGTGTAGGGGAGGTTAGGGAGAGTAGGAAGGTGGGAGAGGGTCGAGGAGTGTAGGGGAGGTGATGGGAGAGTGTGGTGTAGGGAAAAAGGTTTGGGGAGGTGGGAGAGGGTCGAGGAGTATGAGGTGGGGGAGAGTAGGGGAAATGGTGGTGGGTAGGGGAGGTGTGGTGGATAGGGGAGGTGGAGTCGGTAGGGGAGGTGGGGTGGGTAGGGGAGATGGCGGAGGCAGTGGAGCCACGCTTGGTAAAGGAGGTCGGGAGCGTAGCGAAGAGTAGGGGAGGTTAGGGAGAGTAGGAAGGTGGGAGAGGGTCGAGGAGTGTAGGGAAAAAGGTTTGGGGAGGTGGGAGAGGGTCGAGGAGGATGAGGTGGGGGAGAGTAGGGGAAATGGTGGCGGGTAGGGTGGTGTGGTGGATAGGGGAGGTGGAGTCGGTAGGGGAGGTGGGGTGGGTAGGGTGATGGCGGAGGCAGTGGAGCCACGCTGGGTAAAGGAGGTGGGGAGCGTAGGGAAGTGTAGGGGAGGTTAGGGAGAGTAGGAAGGTGGGAGAGGGTCGAGGAGTGTAGGGGAGGTGATGGGAGAGTGTGGTGTAGGGAAAAAGGTTTGGGGAGGTGAGAGAGGGTCGAGGAGTATGAGGTGGGGGAGAGTAGGGGAAATGGTGGTGGGTAGGGGAGGTGTGGTGGATAGGGGAGGTGGAGTCGGTAGGGGAGGTGGGGTGGGTAGGGGAGATGGCGGAGGCAGTGGAGCCACGCTGGGTAAAGGAGGTGGGGAGCCTAGGGAAGAGTAGGGGAGGTTAGGGAGAGTAGGGAGGTGGGAGAGGGTCGAGGAGTGTAGGGGGGGAGGTCGGATAGTCGTAGAGTGTAGGGGAGGTGATGGGAAAGTGTGGTGTAGGGAAAAAGGTTTAGGGAGGTGGGAGAGGGTCGAGGAGGATGAGGTGGGGGAGAGTAAGGGAGGTGGGGTGGGTAGGTGGGGTGGGGTTGGTAGGGGAGGTCGGGTGAGTAAGTTTTTTCCTAATATTTATACAGTTTTCTTAATTTTTCCCTTTTCGTTATCAAGTAGCCAAAGATCGGTCATCGGTGCATTCTTTATTAGAAAACAGCTCCTTCGGATGAATGAATAGTTTTGAATAATAATTAACTTCTCCCGTCACTTGAGTGAATAATTCATTTTGGATAATTGATTAACGGTGAATGGATTTCTCATTTCTTTAATTGAGTCAGCGTCTTCGTAAAAGAATTCGAACTAATATTAGTGATTTAATTTCTGTTTTCCTCAATTTTCCCTCCAAAGAATGTTTAAATGTTTATGAATTTAATGTATAATTAATGAGGAAGGTTCAACCACACGGTAAAATACGTGTAAGAAATGTAGAAGGAAGAATCGAAGTTACATTTGACATCGTGAATATGTAATTGATATTCAAGGAGGTGTATCATTACATTAGATTAAATGCTATTTACTCTCTTTGGAGAAAAAAAAAAATTGTTTCTGCATACCTGATTGAATTGGGCCAATTGATGGTGGACCTCGGTTTTTCGATGATTCCACCTCTCCACACACTTCCACCCACCACATATCCTCCCTCTCCATCACCTCCCTTACCCTCTCTGACCTCCCTCAAATTCTCCTTCGACCATCTCCTCTATGGACATCCAAGTACGAAATAACGTTATTGTGGCGGCTCTCCTCGCCACCCATTCTAGCAAAAGCGCCTGCCTCAATAATTCTTTCATTTTTGTACATTTTTATTGTAAATAAATAAAATAAAAACTTTCACGCCAAAAGGGCAAAGGGGACCGCCCACGAACCTTCTAGAACATTCGGGAATCTTCCCGGTGCTCTCGTTGCGGTATTCCCCTTTCCCATATAAGCTGGCTCATTTGAAAGGTTTTTATGAAGACCAAAATATCGATTCATTATTCAACAAGAAGCCGAGCAATCAACCAGGAAGGAACTATCCAAGCCGCCTCGAAGGGCTTCGAGCCTCGGCGCTCGCCCTTCTCCGGGCTCGAGACTCGAACGGATCCTCCCTGCTTTCTCACGCCGAACCGCTCTCTCGACTCTCGCCCTCCCGGCTTCTACATCGGCTCTAGTTAGCCATTTCGGCCACTTGGCCTCTCACTAGAACCCATCACGTGGTTCTGAACGCTACGCTGGCCCTTTTCAGGGCCAGCCCGTATTTTCGTTGCAATCACCGCGATAGTTATCAATGACAATAGACAAAAAGCTTTATTTCAATCCAAAACAGTTTTTAGACGATCTTTGCCGGAATCTCCATGCATATGATGTTCTTTCCTTCGCTATTTTTCAGCTCCCATTTCACTCTGACCGCAAGCTGCAAAGAAATGAAAGAATTCGATTTTTGTCCAAATGATTCAATACTCTAGGGTATGCCTGGAGGACTGGAAGTTTAGCTGTGTACGTATAAGAAGTGTTTTCAGCAAGAGGACATTTCAAGCCGCTATCTTTGCAGGCGTCGCTCCCCTCTGGAAGCTGAAAAGGTATAGCAGCGCCTCCTAAAATTCCATGGACGACTGCGCTCACGTTTTCCTGGGCATTCTCTGTAAAAAAGGTGCTTTTTTAAAACATGATTTGTCTAGGAATCGTTTAACCAGCTGACAGCAATGGATTTGACAAAGTTCATAAATTTGGTTCGAACCTGGGTGTATCGGAATCGACCAAAATGCAATAAATCGAATGAATTAATTTAAATCCCCTTCAATTTTTAAACGTGGGTCTAATTGGATAAACTAGTCGGTGTTTCCGCTTTCATGAATGTAACGAATTACGAGTAGAAAACTATTGAAAAAAACCAATTGTTAGAAAATACAATAAAATTGTGCTGGATTTCATGACGCCGCTGCTTTAATACTGTCATAAAGTAACAATTAATGCTATTTGCTCAAGGACGGACGTGTACGATGTTGTCAATGCCATTAAAACCTAGTCCGGAAGCTAATTTATGTACACTTTGGCTCATTAAAATGTTAACTCCTTCTCGTTTAAAGTATTCGAGCTTGGCGCTCGAAAATTAATTTATCCATCATAAAAGGTGTAAAATAAATTGTCAATAATATTCAAATATGGAGGTGTTTAATGTTATTTTGTCAAATAATTTGTTCAGGTGTGAAGCTGATATTTGTACATTAGCGATTTCAAGGTGCTGCTAATTTTGGTGTGTGAAGCCGTTTTACGAGTACGGATACGGGAAGAACTACCCGTTTTTTTCCAGTACGGATAAGGGAAGAACTACCCGTTTTACGAGTACGGATAAGGGAAGAACTATGTACCCGTTTTACGAGTACGGATACGGGAAGAACTACCCGTTTTACGAGTACGGATACGGGAAGAACTACCCGTTTTACGAGTACGGATACGGGAAGAACTACCCGTTTTACGAGTACGGATACGGGAAGAACTACCAGTTTTACGAGTACCGATAAGGAGAGAACTACCCGTTTTACGAGTACGGATAAGTGAAGAACTACCCCCTTTTACGAGTACGGATACGGGAAGAACTACCCCTTTTACGAGAACGGATACGGGAAGAACTACCCCTTTTACGAGAACGGATACGGGAAGAACTACCAGTTTTACGAGTACCGATAAGGAGAGAACTACCCGTTTTACGAGTACGGATAAGTGAAGAACTACCCCCTTTTACGAGTACGGATACGGGAAGAACTACCCCGTTTACGAGACGGATACGGGAAGAACTACCCCGTTTTTACGAGTACGGATACGGGAAGAACTACCAGTTTTACGAGTACCGATAAGGAGAGAACTACCCGTTTTACGAGTACGGATAAGTGAAGAACTACCCCCTTTTACGAGTACGGATACGGGAAGAACTACCCCTTTTACGAGAACGGATACGGGAAGAACTACCCGTTTTACGAGTACGGATACGGGAAGAACTACCCGTTTTACGAGTACGGATACGGGAAGAACTACCCGTTTTACGAGTACGGATAAGGGAAGAACTACCCGTTTTACGAGTACGGATATGGGAAGAACTACCCGTTTTACGAGTACGGATATGGGAAGAACTACCGTCTTACGAGTACGGATATGGGAAGAACTACCCGTTTTACGAGTACGGATATGGGAAGAACTACCCGTTTTACGAGTACGGATACGGAAGAACTACCCGTTTTACGAGTACGGATACGGGAAGAACTACCCGTTTTACGAGTACGGATACGGGAAGAACTACCCGTTTTACGAGTACGGATACAGGAAGAACTACCCGTTTTACGAGTACGGATACGGGAAGAACTACCCGTTTTACGAGTACGGATACGGGAAGAACTACCGTTTTACGAGTACGGATACGGGAAGAACTACCCGTTTTACGAGTACGGATACGGGAAGAACTACCCGTTTTACGAGTACGGATACGGGAAGAACTACCCGTTTTACGAGTACGGATACGGGAAGAACTATCCGTTTTACGAGTACGGATACGGGAAGAACTACCCGTTTTACGAGTACGGATACGGGAAGAACTACCCGTTTTACGAGTACGGATACGGGAAGAACTACCCGTTTTACGAGTACGGATACGGGAAGAACTACCCGTTTTACGAGTACGGATACGGGAAGAACTACCCGTTTTACGAGTACGGATACGGGAAGAACTACCCGTTTTACGAGTACGGATACGGGAAGAACTACCCGTTTTACGAGTACGGATACGGGAAGAACTACCCGTTTTACGAGTACGGATACGGGAAGAACTACCCGTTTTACGAGTACGGATACGGGAAGAACTACCCGTTTTACGAGTACGGATACGGGAAGAACTACCCGTTTTACGAGTACGGATACGGGAAGAACTACCCGTTTTACGAGTACGGATACGGGAAGAACTACCCGTTTTACGAGTACGGATACGGGAAGAACTACCCGTTTTACGAGTACGGATACGGGAAGAACTACCCGTTTTACGAGTACGGATACGGGAAGAACTACCCCTTTTACGAGTACGGATACGGGAAGAACTACCCGTTTTACGAGTACGGATACGGGAAGAACTACCCGTTTTACGAGTACGGATACGGGAAGAACTACCCGTTTTACGAGTACGGATACGGGAAGAACTACCCGTTTTACGAGTACGGATACGGGAAGAACTACCCGTTTTACGAGTACGGATACGGGAAGAACTACCCGTTTTACGAGTACGGATACGGGAAGAACTACCCGTTTTACGAGTACGGATACGGGAAGAACTACCCGTTTTACGAGTACGGATACGGGAAGAACTACCCGTTTTACGAGTACGGATACGGGAAGAACTACCCGTTTTACGAGTACGGATACGGGAAGAACTACCCCTTTTACGAGTACGGATACGGGAAGAACTACCCCCTTTTACGAGTACGGATACGGGAAGAACTACCCCTTTTACGAGAACGGATACGGGAAGAACTACCCCTTTTACGAGAACGGATACGGGAAGAACTACCCCTTTTACGAGTACGGATACGGGAAGAACTACCCCGTTTTACGAGTACGGATACGGGAAGAACTACCCGTTTTACGAGTACGGATACGGGAAGAACTACCCCTTTTACGAGTACGGATACGGGAAGAACTACCCCTTTTACGAGTACGGATACGGGAAGAACTACCCCTTTTACGAGTACGGATACGGGAAGAACTACCCCTTTTACGAGTACGGATACGGGAAGAACTACCCGTTTTACGAGTACGGATACGGGAAGAACTACCCGTTTTACGAGTACGGATACGGGAAGAACTACCCCTTTTACGAGTACGGATACGGGAAGAACTACCCCTTTTACGAGTACGGATACGGGAAGAACTACCCCTTTTACGAGTACGGATACGGGAAGAACTACCCCTTTTACGAGTACGGATACGGGAAGAACTACCCTTTTTACGAGTACGGATACGGGAAGAACTACCCGTTTTACGAGTACGGATACGGGAAGAACTACCCGTTTTACGAGTACGGATACGGGAAGAACTACCCGTTTTACGAGTACGGATACGGGAAGAACTACCCCTTTTACGAGTACGGATACGGGAAGAACTACCCCTTTTACGAGTACGGATACGGGAAGAACTACCCGTTTTACGAGTACGGATAAGGGAAGAACTACCCGTTTTACGAGTACGGATACGGGAAGAACCATCCGTTTTACAAGTACGGATACGGGAAGAACTACCCGTTTTACGAGTACGGATACGGGAAGAACTACCCGTTTTACGAGTACGGATACGGGAAGAACTACCCGTTTTACGAGTACGGATAACGGAAGAACTACCCGTTTTACGAGTACGGATAAGGGAAGAACTACCCCTTTTACGAGTACGGATACGGAAGAACTACCCGTTTTACGAGTACGGATACTGGAAGAACTACCCGTTTTACGAGTACGGATACGGGAAGAACTACCCGTTTTACGAGTACGGATACGGGAAGAACTACCCGTTTTACCAGTACGGATAAGGGAAGAACTACCCGTTTTACGAGTACGGATACCCGAGTACTGCTCTGCTGTTATTTCAAAATAAAAGAAACCATACTTACTCGTCGTGAATTTAATGGTGAGTCCTGCATCCTGGCCTCTCTTCAAAGGGCACACCCTCATCGTACTGAAATCGCAATTTGAAACCTCGACCGAACTAAGTGTACCTTCTTCTGATCCTGTGCACAAGAAACGAAACAGAAAATGTAATAAAAATTTTTAAAGCAATGGTAGGCCCATACATGAATATACTGATTCTACTCGATACTCAATTATTGCAGAAAATTAAATGAACAAGGCCAAAAGAAGAAGAAAAAGTCAATAAATAGTTTATGATTCTTGATTCATTTGCACCACGTCCGAGTAATTAAGAACAATCGTTAAACCAAAGCAGGAGTTGTAATTTAGGTATCTAACATTAAAGTTTTTTTTCTCCCATTAAAATCGTCATATATTACCAATAATGTTATCTGAATCGATAGGGAAAAAAAAAATTTTTTTTCGCGTAAAAATGACTTCAGAATCGTGTTTTTTACCCTAAAAACTGTTGGGAAGGGCGAAAATGAAAATAATGAAACTATGATTTTTCCATGTTTTTTGGACTAGGAAGACTAATCTGAAGTTCTTAAAAGATGAGAAAAAATACACTTATAAGTGCGAAAAATGGCCAGTTTTTGAGGGTGTTTTACTAGGAATAAAAATTATTATAATTTGTAAATATTAATTAAATGATGATACTTTACCACAATCTTGATAAATAGCCAGCGTCTTGTGTGAAAACGCTGCGAGAGCGAAGAAGATGATCTGAAGAGCGTTCATGTTTGACTGCGAGATGAGAACTATGAAAACGTTTTCCGTCCTTTTTGGTTTCCCCTCGCGGAAAATTGACGTAAATAATTATGATTATCCTCGCCGCTTGTGTGTTCGCGTTTTACTGAATCATCGACAAAACGGAAATCTATTATTAATGTCCGTTTTGTGAATTTGCCTCCTAATATCCAGTCTACGCCAAATAAATGAAAAAAAGGTATTTTGCTTCTCTACGGGAATGTCCAAAAAAGTCCCGAACTGGCCCGTCGGGCCTCAGGAGCAGTTTGATTTTTTATTTTTTTTTTCGGTTTTTCGCCAATATATCGAAAACAGTAGGTCGTAGACGAAAACCATTTAAGTACAAAATTGAAGCTTATTAAACTTTCTTCAAATCTGATTAAGTAAGTTTTTTTGTAGGCCCAAACGTATCTGAGCTACAAAGCGACAAAAAACGGGAGTTTCAATTTCAAAGGGCAAATAAATGAAAAAAAGGTTGTTTTTTTTTCTCTACGGGAATGACCAAAAAAGTCCCGAACTGAAACCCTTTGGACCTCAGGAGTAGTTTGAAGGCGTTTTCGTTTTTTCGCCAATATCTCGAAAACCGTAGGTTGTACACGAAAAACATATTAGTACAAAATTAAAGCTTATTAAATTTTCTACAAATCTGACTGAGTAAGTTTTTTTGTAGGCCCAAACGTATCGGAGCTACAAGGCGACAAAAAACGGAAGTTTCAATTTTGACCTCCGAAGAAGGGAAAACTTCTAATAAAAAAGTTTACTTCGTAAAAGTTGTATTAATTAATTAATTAATTATTAAATTATTAATGTCCGTTTTGTGAATTTGTCTCCTAAAATCCAGTCTATGCCAAAGGGCAAATAAATGAAAAAAAGGTATTTTGTTTCTCTACGGGAATGTCCAAAAAAGTCCCGAACTGAAGTTGGGCCTCAGGAGCAGTTTGAAGGCGGTTTTTTTTCGCTTTTTCGCCAATATCTCGAAAACCGTAGGTTGTACACGAAAAACATATAAGTACAAAATTAAAGCTTATTAAATTTCCTACAAAACTGACTAAGTAAGTTTTTTTGTAGGCCCAAACTTATCGGAGCTACAAGGCGACAAAAAACGGGAGTTTCAATTTTGACCTCAGAAGAAGGGAAAACTTCTAATCAAAAAGTTTACTTCGTAAAAGTTGTATTAAGTAATTAAATAATTAATCAATTATTAAATTATTAATGCCCGTTTTGTGAATTTGCCTCATAATATCCAGTCTACGCCAATGGGCAACTAAATGAAAAAAAGGTATTTTTTTTCTCTACGGGAATGTCCAAAAAAGTCCCGAACGTTAGGCCTCAGGAGCAGTTTGAAGGCGTTCTTTTCGCTTTTTCGCCAATATCTCGAAAACCGTAGGTTGTACACGAAAAACATATAAGCACAAAATTAAAGCTTATTAAATTTCCCACAAATCTGACTAAGTAAGTTTTTTTGTAGGCCCAAACGTATCGGAGCTGCAAGGCGACAAAAAACGGAAGTTTCAATTTTGACCTCTGAAGAAGGGAAAACTTCCAATCAAAAAGTTTACTTCGTAAAAGTTGTAGAGAATTTAATTAACTTTTAAATCCGCTCGGCCACGAAGTCATAAAAAAATTCAAAAAGTTGCAAAATTTATTAGAATGTTTTTCTTGGAAACACAAATATAAAATCGGTTCTACATATCAATTTTTTCTTAGTCATTTGAACAATTTTAGGTAAAAAAAAATAAAAAGAAAGCGTTGTTACACGATTCTCGTAGGGATTTTGAAGCAGATGATGTCGATGCCATTTTCATTCTTTAGCTCCCATTGGACGAGCACTGAAAACTAACCAACAGTGGCCATGATACAAATAGCAATAAAATTACCTTCGGGTAAGCTTGAAGGATGGGCAAAGTAGCGTTATAATTGTAAGTCTCGTTAGGAGCCAATGGGCATTTGAGGCCCGAGTTTTTGCATCCGTCATCGTTTGGGAGTTGAAATGGGACGGTAAGAGGACCTAGAGTGCCGTGAACGCTCGCTTTGACCGCAGATGCACCTTCCGCTGTAATAAAAATATTTATTTGGCCAATTTCATTAGCCATCTTACAAGTCTTAAATGTCACTTTTAGCTGAACGTTAGTTCCTTTTTTTAAAGGACACCAAGACATTCTAGTTTGGTCACATCCTGATATTTCAACTGAGTCTAATGTTCCTTTTTTGGACCCTTAAAAATAGAAGAAAAAATGAAAATTAATAGGCCAGGAAAGCCTAGCACAATTTTAAATCCAGCCACCCAGTTGTAATTTTCATGAAATTTATGGGCCCTATTAGGAGATAGGGCGCCGCCAAAAATTTAGGACATATCCCAGGTATATCAAATCAGGTACTCAATTAGTTTTCAATATTTATTAACTGTAACAAAAATTAGTCCATGTAAGCGGGAAGGAAGCTCGGATTTTGATTTTTTTTTGCTTAAAAATATAACATTTAATGGTTTTTTCTTGATTTGATCGTGGTCAAAAAACCACTTTTTGTCAAAATTTTATATTCAAACGATCTTGAAATAAATTAAATAATTTTTTAAAGGGAAAAGTGCTTTTTTGTTTGCGCTAAAGAAGACAGAAGCATCCACGAAGCAAACAGCGCATTCTAACGGCGAAAATGAAAACTTTTAATTTTTCCCTTTTTACCCAAGAAGTATAAAATACAACCAAATTATTTACTTATTTTAACAATTAAAATATTTTGTTGTTTACATCCTATTTTACATGTATTGGAAAAAAAAGCTCCCTCAATTTTTCTATTCGAGATAAACTAGAAAAATGGATTTTAGGCCTCTAGAGCAGAGGTCCCCCCCGGCCAAAAAAAAGTTTTCAATGTCAATTTTGAGGTTTTTGAAGATAACTTGGGTTTTAAAATGTTGATTTTGAGGTTGATGAAAAATTGGCTCTTAAAACCACGATTTTGAGAATCAAGAAAAACTAAATTTTTGAAGAATATTTGAAAATCTTGAGCCAGCCCACGCCCTCCCTGGGGACAGCTTACGCCCCCCAGTTTGGGAACCACTGCTCTAGAGGGTTCGAAACGTTCAAAATCGCTGAATAATGCGATTCTCATGAGTCATCAAACTAAAAAGCTACATTTAGCCTGATTTACCAACTACCAAGGAATTATTCATTTTAATGATAAATAATAAAATTCAACCTACCGCAGTCACGGTATAACACCCTGGCTGAAGAAACATACGCAATAAGCATGGAGATCACTAGAAAGACTTTCATTGTTGGATTTGAGGACAAAAAAACGCTAAAAATTTAAATGAATCTACGATATCGCATAAGTTTTAACTCCTGAACCTTGGACTTACAAAGAATAATGATTATCTTGAGCGATTGTTATGAAAATACCGAATCTTAACGAAAGGGTACGAACAAAATTGGAATAAATCAAGAGGAGGGGAGTTTACATTCACAAAAAAGAGCGTGACACTGAACAGTTTCTTCCAATGGGGGACTTGGCTCCAAATTGAAGTCCAAATACAATTTTCAAACATTCTAGTATATATATATTATATATATATATATATATATATATATATATATATATATATATATATATATATATATATATATATATATATATATATATATATATATTATAGTAATTATATATAGCCAGAACATCAGCAATTTGAAGAATTGTATTATGAGGTCTGGTAATTATGGAAGTGGAACGCCCAAAACGAGAACTTTTTCAAAAAATTTGATGAAAATCGGTTTTATACCAAAATCTCAGTTTTTGAGGGGGCCATGCCCTAAACCTAAATTTGGTGAAGATCTGGTAGCAGGCGAGTATGGCACTTTCACCAAAAACATCAATAACCATCGATCTATTGAGAAATTCGAAATTTCCCTACATCTTCAAGATTTTGAACTTTTGAGTAAATTTTTATACAAATTAGACCAGAATTGCAGCCGTAATCTTTCTCACTTTAACATGGATGGCCAGCCGGAAGGAATTTTAAAAAAACCAAGACTTTTTTTATACGTTTTTTATTATGTATTTACATAGAGCATTTCGAAATATTAAAAATATCAATCCTATAACCCCAAGGTTCTGACTGCCCCAAAGGGGTGGGGTTATAGAAGGTTATGAATCAAAATATTTAAACTCATTCAATTTTTATTGTTCGACATCATAACTCCTTAAAAACATAAGAAAGAAAAATTTTTTTGTGAATGGTTAACTTAAGTAGAAATGGGAATTTGATTTTAAGTTCGTTCATGACTCATTGGGTTGAGGCGGATTCCGAGGTGGAGGCGGCGATGGAGGTTCCTCTTCTTCGTTATTTTGCGGCGGATCGTTCTGCGCCCTCAAAAGAAACTGATGGACTTGAGCCTGTTGTAAAATCAACGGGAGCTCATAATGGTGAAAGAAATAAACCATTGAATGCTAAAAAAAATTAAAAATTAAAAAAAGAAACAAATCGAAAATTACCTCAATGAAGAGCCACGATGTTATCAAGGCAAGTTTGCTATATTGGCCGTTAAACCGATAATGATACGCATAAAACGAAAAATGATATAAATAGAAGAATCTGAAACAAAATCGTTGCAGAACTTGAATCTCTTAATCAAATCGATTACCTCAACCAATATTTCTTTGATATATGAGTGTGACAACAAACAGCATCATATTGATCAGCAACCCACACTATCAATATTATGTAAAAAGCCGTTGTAGCGTCATTAAAGAATTCAGACATAACGGCTTCCATTCCTGAAAGAAATTAGACATGACAATGAGGCCCAAAAAGCCGTCGTTTGTCCTCAGGAGCAGTTTAAAGGCAATTTTTTTGGTTTTTCACCAATATCTCAAAAACCGTAGGTCGTAGGCGAAAAAATTTTAAGCACAAAATTAAAGCTTATTAAATTTGCTAAAATTTTGAACAAAACAAATTTTTTGTAGGACCAAACGTTTCTCAGGTAAACGAAATCAAAATAATTTTTTTTAAATTTTTTCAAGTTCACCCCCCAACCCTACCTATGGTCGTTAATTGCTTTTTGAGAGAAGTTTTTAAAAGGTAATTGAATTCTCTACAACTTTTATTAAGTACACTTTTTTGATTAGATGACGTCTTCCCTCCTCCAGAGGTCAAAATTGAAACCCCCATTTTTTTGTCGCCTCATAGCTCAGATACGTTTGGCCCTACAAAAAATCTATTAAGTTCAAAATTGTAGCAAATTTAATAAGCTTTAATTTTGTTCTTATAATTTTTTCGCCTACGACCTACTGTTTTCGAGATATTGGCGAAAAACCAAAAAAATTCGCATTTAAACAGCTCCTGAGGCCGGCATGATTGGGTTAATCAGGGGATTAGTAAAATATAAAACAACCTACCGATTAGAGCAAGAATCACAGTCAATAAGGGCGGAGTTGCAGGAAAAATTATATTTACATTAAACTCTAACATTTGTAATATATCAACTAAAAATATCAAATTAGTAACTTAATAAATAAAAAATTAGAACTAACCAATCAAAACAAAAATTTGGTGATGAGAGTATCTTAACAATACTGAAATCGATACAGTCTGAAAAAAAAGTTCAGTTTTGACATCGATTTTAAGGATAAAACTTACGAAAAGAAGCATTATGAAGAAAGCTGCTATATAGGCAGTTCTAGCCATCCACATGCTTACAAACCGATAATGATCACCAGTCACAACATTTCTGAAAAATTTGTAAATAAAATAAAAAATTTATGATAAAAACCTTAAAAATCCTTTGTTGTCTTCATCTTCTGCTAGAGATTTGATACTCGACATTAGAAGATCGTCATATCCGATTAATTCTCTTAAAATGAAACGTGAAAAAGCGTCGCCGAAACATTTATCTTTATCAGGATCTAAAAAGACGACCATGACTGGGATGTTCAATTTGGCCCTAGTCAAAGGAGAAAGTCTCAATAATCCATATTCGAGGGAATATTCGACGATATATTCATCTTCGTCGGCTTCTGGTATAATAGAATCAAAAAATTTAACTTAAAACATTAGAATTTAAAACCTGGCTGTTTCGAATCAACAAAATAATTCGTTCTAATGTAATTCTCCATTTTTTTCACCTCTTCTGTGAATGTAGCGTTGTCAGATTGTAATTTTTTCAAAAACTAAAATTCAAATTTATAAAAAATTTTGTTTGAAAAACGTAAATACCTTCATGTTTTGTTCATTGATGATCCTGATGGAGTCGACCGAATATGTCACAGGTTTCTTCATAGGCCCTGGAATGAAGGAAAAAAAAATTAAAAAGAAAATTGCAATGGTAACCCTAGGCGACAGGAAAACAAATGTTTTTATAAAAATACTCACCGAACTTTGCCCACTTGTGATATCCTTGGGTTTTCATCAAGGGATACTGTACTGTTAAAGTTTGATATAATTAGGTTTTGTTTGTTTTTTAAATTTTAAAAATTGACCAAAAAATGGATCAACATTAGGGCAAAGGTGTTACAAATATTTAGAAATTGTTTGTTATTTACCTGAAGTTGAATTGATGGAATTGGGAGGGATTTGTGTTGGGCCGGTTATGGCGATCGCAGGACTAGATCCTCCATCTTTGGAATATTGCTCACCGGCGGATGACTGTAGGTCGACAAATCTAAAAAATGAGTGAAGATTCAGAAAGAAGTTCAAGTCAAAATAATCGGTATATAAAATAGGTTGGGGGAGGTGAGGAAAGGGTGGGGGGAGGTGAGATAGGGTCGAGGGTGGTAGAGGAGGTGATGGGAGAGTGGGGAGGTGAAGGGAGGGAGGGGAGGTGATGGGGAGTGGGGAAGTGAGAGAGGGTCGAGGGTGGTAGAGGAGGTGGCGGAGAGAGGGGAGGTGAAGGGAGGACGGGGAGGTGATGGGAGAGTGGGGAGAAGAAGGGAGGGTGGGGAGGTGAAAGGAGGATGGGGACGTGAAGGGAGGGTGGGGAGGTGATGGGGGGGAGGTGATGGGGGGGAGGTGAGAGAGGGTCGAGGGTGGTAGAGGAGGTGATGGGAGAATGGGGAGGTGAAGGGAGGGCGGGGAGGTGATGGGGGAGTGGGAAGGTAAGAGAGGGTCGAGGGTGGTAGAGGCGGTGGCGGAGAGAGGGGAGGTGAAGGGAGGTGAAGGGAGGACGGGGAGGTGATGTGTGAGTGGGGAGAAGAAGGGAGGGTGGGGAGGTGAAAGGAGGATGAGGACGTGAAGGGAGGGTGGGGAGGTGATGGGGAGAGGTGAGAGAGGGTCGAGGGTGGTAGAGGAGGTGATGGGAGAGTGGGGAGGTGAAGGGAGGGAGGGGATGTGATGGGGGAGTGGGGAGGTGAGAGAGGGTCGAGGGTGGTAGAGGAGGTGGCGGAGAGCGGGGAGGTGAAGGGAGGGTGGGGAGGTGAAGGGAGTGAAGGGAGAGTGGGGGTGGAGGGAGAGTGGGAGGAGGTGATTGAAGATTGGGGGTGGTGGAAGATTGTGGTGGGAGGGGGTAAGGTGGGGGGAGGTGAGAGAGGGTCGAGGTTGGTAGAGGAGGTGATGGGAGGAGGGGGAGGTGAGAGAGGGTCAAGGTTGGTAGAGGAGTTTATGGGAGAGTGGGGAGGTGAAGGGAGGGGGGACGTGAAAGGAGAGTGGGAGGAGGTGATTGAAGGTTGGGGGATGGTGGAAGATTGAGGGGGGTAATGGTGGGGGGAGGTGAGAGAGGGTCAAGGAGTATAGGGGGTGATAGGAGAGTGGGTTGAGATGGTAGAAGATAGAGGAATGTTGTAGTTATTGACGGTGAGCCAAGTTAAAAAGGATCAAAGTCCATCTTAAGCATCTTTCTTGCCAGAAAAAAGGATAAAAGTCCAACTAAGAGTTCAAAATAAGGGCCAAAGTCCTCCTATATCTGGCATAGAAAAAAAAGCTTACCCATCCTTAGTGGATACTCTAAACAAGTAATCCATTCGAAGAAGTTCATTGGTGGACAAGTCTTCCATGTTGCTGTTAGCAGGCGGTCGATGAGATTGAAAAAAATTAACCGGCCCCTTCGTCTCCCCGTTCACTATTTCGACCCTCAGGATTCCTTCACGGGGCCAAATCGACCGAACATTCTCAAGGCAAGAAGCTGGCGTTCGAGAAAATATCACATGTATGTAGGCCAATATAAAAAACGCACAAAGAGCCTAGAAAAAAACAGACAATTTCTCATTATAAAATACGTGCGGAAATTAAAATAAATACCTTTAATAGGATAGTGAACTCTATACATCTTCGGGCGCACTTCGGGAAGTTTCTTGCATAAGAAAGAGCAACTTTGACGAATATTGCATAGTAGAGGCGATCTCTGACATTCAATAAAGGATTCGGTACTCCATTATTTCTTCCTTGGTTTACATTCGGATTGCCGGTGACATCCATAACCTTGATCTCTAAATTCCAATTAAGACTAATCACCTTCGAAATAGTTACACAACAGCTTCATCTGGAAAAAACATGACGAATATTAAAGAAGATATTGAGGAAATGGGAGAGGGTTTAGGAGAGTAGGGGAGGTGATGGGAGGGTGGGGGAGGTGAAGGGAGGGTGTGGGTGATGGGAGAGTGGGGAGGTGGTGGGAGAGTGGGGAGGTTATGGGGAAGTGGGGATGTGATGGGAGAGTGGGAGGTGCATCATTAGTGCAACGAAATCAATTCTCTTTGTAAAAATGATCAAATTAAAGCTACAACCGGGGAGGGAGAGTGGGGAGGTGATGGGGGAAGGGAGAGTGGGGAGGTGATGGGGGAAGGGAGAGTGGGGAGGTGATGGGGGAAGGGAGAGTGGGGAGGTGATGGGGGGAAGGGAGAGTGGGGAGGTGATTGGGGAAGGAGAGCGGGGAGGTGATTGGGGGAAGGGAGAGTGGGGAGGTGATTGGGGGAAGGGAGAGTGGGGAGGTGATTGGGGGAAGGGAGAGTGGGGAGGTGATTGGGGGAAGGGAGAGTGGGGAGGTGATGGGAGAGTGGGTAGGTGATGGGGGAAAGGGAGAGTGGGGAGGTGATGGGGGAAGGGAGAGTGGGGAGGTGATGGGGGAAGGGAGAGTGGGGAGGTGATTGGGGGAAGGGAGAGTGGGGAGGTGATTGGGGGAAGGGAGAGTGGGGAGGTGATGGGGGAAAGGGAGAGTGGGGAGGTGATGGGGGAAGGGAGAGTGGGGAGGTGATGAGGGAAAGGGAGGTGATGGGAGAGTAGAGAGGTGATGGGTGAGTGGGGAGGTGATGGGAGAGTAGGGAGGTGATTGGAGAGTAGGGAGGTGGTGGGTGAGTGGGGAGGTGATGGGAGAGTAGGGAGGTGATGGGTGAGTGGGGAGGTGATGGGAGAGTGGGGAGGTGATGGGAGAGTGGGGAGGTGATGGGGATGTGGGGAGATGATATAGGGAGGTGATGGGGATGTGGAGAGGTGATGGGGAAGTGGGCAGGTGCTGGGAGAGTTGGGGAGGTGATGGGGAAGTGGGGAAGTGCTGGGAGAGTTGGGGAGGTGATGGGGAAGTGGGGATGTGATGGGGCGAAGGGAGAGTGGGGAAGTGATGGGGATGTGGGGATATGATGGGGCGAAGGGAGAGTGGGGAGGTGATGGGGAAGTGGGGGATGTGATGGGATAGTTGTGGAGGTGATGGGGAAGTGGGGAGGTGATGGGAGAGTGGGGAGGTGATGGGGAAGTGGGGAGGTGATGGGAGAGTGGGGAGGTGATTGGAGAGTGGGGAGGTGATGGGGAAGTTGGGAGGTGATGTGGATGCGGGGAGGTGATGGGGATGTAGGGGAGGTGATGGGGAAGTGTGGAGGTGCTGGGAGAGTTGGGGAGGTGATGGGGAAGTGAGGAGGTGATGGGGAAGTGGGGATGTTATGGGGTGAAGGGAGAGTGGGGAGGTAATGGGGATGTGGAGATGTGATGGGGCGAAGGGAGAGTGGGGAGGTGATGGGGATGTGATGGGGATGTGGGGAGGTGATGGGGAAGTGGGGAGGTGATGAGGAAGTGGGGAGGTGATGGCGAAGTGGGGAGGTGATTGTGAAGTGGAGGAGGTGATGGGTAATTGGGGATATGATTGGAAAATTGGGGAGGTGATGGAAGACTGGGAGGTGAGAGCGGGTCGAGAGTGGCAGAGGAGGTGATGGGAGAGTGGAAGGAGGTGATTGAGGGGGATGGTGGAAGATTGAGGGGGGTGGAGATGGGGAAGTGGGGAGGTAACGGGAGAGTGGAAAGGTGATGGGAGAGTAGGGATTTGATCATATTAGGGCCATCAGATTATCCAGGATCCAACCCGCGATCAACAATTTTGACAACTAATGCAGCAAAACGTAGTTTTCCTTCGTTTTAGAATAAAAATCTATTTTTTTTTATCAACAATGATCCAACTTTGAACCTTCTATTTTGAAAAGCAATGACAATGAATTTTTCCTTTTTAATGGCTTTCTACATGATAATTCGAGTTGTTTTTAACCGGAAAATAGTGAATTGGCGAATCGGTTTTTTTAGAGGCTGACAAAACAAAAAGTTCATAAAAATAATGAGCGTTTACCTTTATTTCGATGATGAGTAATTGGGCACTGAATCGGAAGAGTCAGTCATGTTGGTTGAACGGAATGAGCAGATTGATTTGAATTTTCGCAATCGCGAAGTTAAAATTTTTTTTTTACGTTTTCGAAAATAACGAATAAGCTCGAAACTTCAAAGTGAAGGTTTCGACGGATTTCGATTTTTAACTGGAACGTTCGAATGATGAAATCGACGACTCCGTCGAGCCGTGGATTAACGAAAAATATTGGAAAAAGTGAATCTGTCAAACGGGTTTACGAACAATTTAACCCTACCTTCAACTGGTTACCTATTTTTTCGATTTTTAAGTGATGAAACCTCCTCATGAGGTTCACCGACAGTCTTACAAGAGAAAGTCCCACACGAAATGTCCCTCTGGAACGAGGAAGCGTTCCGCCTCATCATGTTGATCGTTAATTGCTTCTCGATAGTTGATTTTAAATGGAAATTAAATTCTCTACAACGTTTACTTAGTACACTTTTTTGATTAGATAACGCCTTCTCTCCTTTTTTCCAACTTAAGTGATGAAACCTCCCCATGAGGTTCACCGACAGTCTTACAAGAGAAAGTCTCACACGAAATGTCCCTTCGGAACGAGGAAGCGTTCCGCCTCGTCATGTTGATCGTTGATTGCTTCTCGATAGTTGATTCTAAAAGGAAATCGAATTCTCTACAACGTTTACTTAGTACACTTTTTTGATTAGATAACGCCTTCTCTTCTTTTTTCCGACTTAAGTGATGAAACCTCCTCATGAGGTTCACCGACAGTCTTACAAGAGAAAGTTCCACACGAAATGTCCCTCCGGAACGAGGAAGCGTTCCGCCTCGTCCTGTTGATCGTTAATTGCTTCTCGATAGTTTTAAGTGCAATTTATTTTGTCAAAAACCTCAAAATCAACATTTCTAAAACCCAATTTTCGTCCAAAAAAAAACTCAAAATCAAAGTTTTAATACCCCAATTTTCTTCAAAAACCTCAATGTTAACATTCAAAAAAATTTGGGAGGGGGGCAAAGGTTTTCATTTTTTTTAAAAGGTGCGCAATTTAATGTATTCTATAAGTCAGACCTTGAATAATTCAAAAGCATCAATAAATTTAAATTTTCAAACTTAGGTACACGTAAGCGGTAACTCAAATCGAAAGATAAAATCGACTTTTTCAATTGAGACCATCGAATCGATGGAAATACTACGAAGAAGAAATATCAAGAACAAAGAAAGAAATGTTACTTTTTATGGATAATTGATAATAAAGAATGTTTAATCGTGTAAAATATTCAAATGAGGGTTGCTTTTTGATGTGAGCATCCATTACTTAATAACTGGAACCATCGATGGATGGGAGTCTATGGATTGTCATAATCGATTATTGGAAGAGTTGGCGATCCTGCTTTTGATACGGTTTGATAAACCGAAAGTTGAAACGTGTCTCGAAATCGATGTTTGTCTGATAGGAGAATTCGAGTAGGTCGACATTTGGTTTTCTTTACGTCAACTTAGAGTTCCCATTCCCCGATCTGTCCAAGTCGCCCCAAAATTGTGATCACCAGGCCGGAGTAGTTCAACCCTCACGCCGCCGACTTTCATCCTTTAAACGCGATGGCCGAGTTCATCCAGAGGATTTTCAAACAGAGCATAAGCGAGAATGCGACGAACGCCGTCAAAAGGATTCCGGCGACCAAAGAAGGTGTCACCGTCGCCTATACGAGTCTCATCCTCATGGCTCTCCTTCCCGTTTTCTTCGGCTCTATCCGATCCGTCAAGCACCATAAGGAGCAGAAGCAGCATCATAAAGTGAGTTCGCCCTTTTTGCGACGATGTCCTAATTTTCATCATTCCAGGACACCGGAGGGAAGCCTGATACGATGACGCAGAAAGACGCTGCTATGTTTCCCCTTCTAGCCAGCGCCGCCCTCTTCGGCCTCTATGTATTTTTTGAAGTAAGTGACCATCTCAAAGAAGAATTCAAGTCCTTCCATATGGTAACTTCGTTGCTTCATCATAGTTTTTCATAACCAAAAGACAGCTACCATATGGTACAATGCCATATGGCATCTTCATCCAAAAGTAATGTAAAGAATATTTACATGACGTTTGGAAACCAGGGAATGAAGGCCTCATCTTCTGATCTTTGGGGGAAGCTAGAGGGCGGGTGTTCTGCTTAGAATGTTTGTATGACAAACACCATACGAATTTATAGGTTTTATTTTCTTGAAGTTATAGATAGAGAGCCAGCAATATATTTACTTAACCGGAAAATATGAAGCTACAAACCGATTAAATGGACAGGACTTTACCTAGTGATAGATGAATCGACCGTCAGTCGGTCCAGACCCGGGAGCATCATGCCCAAATTTTGACCTAAAGTTGCAAAATTTGGAGGGGTCATTTAACCGGAAGAACATACACCTGAAATCACCTTCAATCGATTGGATTTTATGTGCTGAGTTCAAAAATAATCGACTGACGGTCGACTTTGGGGGAACTGACGGTTATACAGGGTGCTTAAAGTTAGTGAAATTTGAAAAACTGTCGTTATTTTCAAAAATACCACAATTTACCAGACAATAATTGCTCCTACGGGGGAACCATGAGTCCTAGCAAGGCCGGACTTGACTCATTTTAAAGGTAATTAAATTACAAACAATAAGTATTAAGAGCCAAATTTTCCTATCTTTTATGGTATGGGTGTGGCAAGGCTTTGAACTTTGAAGAATGGTCGCCATTATCAAAAATGACACCATTTACCATACTATTATTGCTACTACGGGGGAACCATGACTCCTAGCAAGGCCGGACATGACTCATTTTAAAGGCAATTAAATTACAAACAATAAATATTAAGAGCCAAATTTTCCTATCTTTTATGGTTTGGATGTGGCAAGGCTTTGAACTTTGAAGAATGGTCGCCATTATCAAAAATGACACCATTTACCATACTATTATTGCTCCTACGGGGGAACCATGACTCCTAGCAAGGCCGGACATGACTCATTTTAAAGGCAATTAAATTACAAACAATAAATATTAAGAGCCAAATTTTCCTATCTTTTATGGTTTGGATGTGGCAAGGCTTTGAACTTTGAAGAATGGTCGCCATTATCAAAAATGACACCATTTACCATACTATTATTGCTACTACGGGGGAACCATGACTCCTAGCAAGGCCGGACATGACTCATTTTAAAGGTAATTAAATTATAAAGAATAAAAATTAAGGGTCACATTTCACTATCTTGAGTGGTTTCGAAATGGTCAACAAAAACATAACTTCCGTTGTCTAGATCGCAAAGTTGTTCTACTAAATACATAGCTTGTACTACGATCCACATAACATAGCCTAATTTGACCCTTAGTACTTATTGTTTGTAATTTAATTACCTTTAAAATGAGTCATGTCCGGTCTTGGTAGGACTCATGGTTCCCCCGTAGGAGCAGTCTGGTAAATTGTGCCATTTTGGATAATGGCGACCATTCTTCAAAGTTCAAAGCCTTGCCACATCCAAACCATAAAAGATAGCGGAATTTGGCTCTCATTGTTTGTTCTTTGTAATTTAATTACCTTTAAAATGAGTCATGACCGGTCTTGCTAGGATTCATGGTGCTCCAGTAGGAGCAATTAATGTCTCGTAAATTGTGACATTCTTGATAATAGCGACCATTTTTCAAAGTTCAAAGCCTTACCACATCCAAAGCATAAAAAATAGGGAAATTTGGCTCTTAATATTTATTGTTTGTAATTTAATTACCTTTAAAATGAGTCATGTCCGGCCTTGCTAGGACTCATGGTTCCCCCGTAGGAGCAATTATTGTCTGGTAAATTGTGGTATTTTTGAAAATAGCACAATTATGAATATAGCAAGTCGTCCTGTTGTTCTCTGTCAAGTTTATTCATTATAGGCCATAATATAAATTAATTTAGGCTTCAATATTGTACATAACAGTTTCATTGTGATCTACTTTGGATGTGTATTAAATTGAAAATAATTTATTCAGAAGATTATATAAGACCTTCGTCCAAAAAGTGTTAAGTGAGATTACTGTTGTGATGTTCGGATTCTGATTATACTCCCGTTCTACCAATGTATTTAGGGAGTCCTGTTGCCTCACCCCCCTGGGATAGTAACAGCAACTAATAGTAGAATAAGTAGTAATAGTACCTATAAAGAACAAGGGCTTCTCTAAAAGAAATTTTTTTAAGGGGCTGAAGACAAAAATTGCAATTTTTTTGTTTTGAAGCGAAGAACATTTGATTCTTGTCCATTCCAGTCCAAATTGAATCAATTCGACTATCGTGTTTCAGATTTTCTCCAAGGAATACATCAACACACTTTTGACTGCTTACTTCTTTGTATTGGGAGTTATGTCTCTCTGTCATCTTTCTAGGTAAGTGTTCAGAAAAGGTTTAATTTTTTTAAGTTGAAGGGCGAAAAGTTCTTAAAAGTCCCCTTTTTTCATTTTCTTGTCAATAATAAATGTTTTTTTAGTCCTGTAGTGACCTCATTGGTACCTGCTGCAGTACCCAACATACCGTTTCATTTAAAATTCACCAAAGGAAAAGGAAACCAATCAAAGGTTTTGATAAACTATGAATTCACCACACATGACATCGTCTGCCTTGTCTTCTGTTTGCTCATTGGTGCTTGGTACATCGTTAAAAAGGTAATTTTTAATGATTATACCCCTCTGGGGATGGTAGGGGGGTTGCTCTAGGGCTAATGATGTGCATTTTGGGGTTTTCATGTCCAAGGAATGCTATTTTTCGATTTAATTATAGCTTTGATTTTTTTAGCACTGGATCGTGAACAATCTTTTCGGCATAGCATTCGCCATCAATGGTGTTGAACTTCTTCATTTGAATAATGTCGTTACTGGATGTATTTTGCTTTGTGGCTTATTCGTCTATGATGTCTTCTGGGTGTTTGGAACAAATGTCATGGTCACTGTCGCTAAATCATTTGAAGCCCCTATTAAACGTAAGTTTAAAGTTGTCATTTATAGTCCAGAGCGAAAAAAAGGGGGTCTGCTGCAAGAAATTGGGGACTTATTGAAACTTTTACAGTTTGTTCGGGGCTATGGTGGGATGATTCTCTTAATTTTTCGAACTCGAGAAACCTGTGCTACCCTCAGGAGGGGCGACAAACCAAGCTGATTTTCGGTTTTTTGCCTATAAGTCCTAAACTAAGCGTTTTATGACAAAACACACTCTATTCAATATTGTAGGGCATACAATTTTCAACAATTTATAACTTAATAAATTTTCCCGTAACTTTACTGCTTATCGAGATACGCCCTATCAAAGTTTGAGAATTTCAAAAAACATTGGAGCGGAAAAAAAGAAAAGAAAAAGAAAAAAGAAAAAAAAGGAGGTTGGTCTCTGCTCTCCCCTCCACCCAGGTGTTCCATCATGACAAAATTTATGGTCAATAACCATAGAAATGACCCATCAGACGCCAAATTGAACTAATTGAACCTATTAGAGGGCCAAAACCATCTGTCAGAGGGCCTAAACCATCTGTTTTTTGAAATTCTCAAACTTTGATAGGGCGTATCTCGATAAGCAGTAAGGTTACGGGAAAATTTATTAAGTTATAAATTGTTAAAAATTTTATGCCCTACAATATTGAATAGAGTGTGTTTTGTCATAAAACGCTTAGTTTAGGACTTATAGGCAAAAAACCGAAAATCAGCTTAGTTTTTCGCCCCTCCTGAGGTTAGCATAGGTTTCTCGAGTTGGAAAAATTAAGAGTCATCCCACCATAGCCCCGAACAAACTGTAAAAGTTTCGAAAAGTCCCCAATTTTTTCCATGTTCAATATATATATTGAGTGGACTATTAGGCTTATTTGATGAATTTTTTTTTAGTCGTATTTCCTCAAGATCTTTTGGAAAAAGGCCTCACCGCGGACAATTTTGCCATGTTGGGCCTCGGGGACATCGTAATCCCTGGTATATTCATCGCTTTGCTACTCCGTTTTGATAACAGGTATCATTTATAATCTCTTTTGTTATTTTAATGTTATAAAGTAATGATTTTTTTTGTACTCCAAAACCCCCCCAAATTTTATATCAAAGTCTGCATCAAAATTCAGTGAATTTTAAATTTTTCCGGGAGTACCTCAGGGTGCAGTTCTGGTTCCTTTCTAATTATATATATATATATTATTATTATTATATTTTTTTTTCTTCCATTTTTAGCTTGAATAGAAATAGCAAGACTTACTTTTATACGACACTTGCTGCTTATTTCATCGGATTGGTTGCCACGATATTGGTCATGCATGTTTTCAGTCATCCGCAGCCAGCATTACTCTACCTCGTCCCATCATGCCTTGGGACTCCGATTCTGTTAGCACTTATCAGAGGAGACATAAATGCCATGTTCCAGTAAGTTCCCAAACTCTAAATTCCGAGTCTAATCCTCATTTCAGATACGAAGACCATCCAAGTGACGAACTCAACGATTCCAAAAAATCGGGCAACGCCGCCAGTTCGGTTTCAAGCGGAAAAGTTTCCCCGAAGTCAAAAAAGAACAAGTAAACAAAATCAACGTTCATGTGATCTTCAGACTATTTTTGTATTTCATTTTCATTTTCGGAATTCCAGAGGTGCTCCATTTTGTCAAATTTAAACTTTAGAGAAATAAAATTTAAAAAGAAAGCCAAAAACGAAAATATTTTAACTAAAAATCAGCCCTTATATTTTTTTTCCTTGTACAAAAACCAAAGTTTTTGAAATTCTATTACTGTCATAGACAAACTCTATTAGCTTTGAGTATAAACTTATTCAATATCTGGGCAAAAACAAAATTAAAAACATTTTTTTAAGTTTTTATTTTAAAGTCAGAATTTTATGTTTTGTTATTTCCCTCAGTATTCAGATTCTGACTTATTTGATGTGTTACAAATGATTTTTTTAAAAAAATAAATAAATTTAAAAAATATAAGAAAATTTCTTTTACATGATTTAGCCGATTGGTAGGTCATGGTTCCCAGAAATTAATCTTTATTATTTTGGGTGGTCATCTTGAATTGCAAAAATTATGATAAAGTCAGGCATTTGCTTCCAGTTTTAAGAAAAACAAGAAAAAGTTTTAAATTTTCACAAATTGCTTGCTCAAAGTAGGGTGTTTTGTATTCCAGACCTCTTGTGACACCCATTTTATTCAAGATGACTAATTTTGATCAGAATGGAAGCTCTTGAACACGAATTATTCCTCATTTAACAAAAAAATGAATTTATAAATGGTTTATTTACCGCACAAAGATCATATTTTTCCTTATTTTCAATGAAAGACTGAGTGAAACTAAAAATTTTGTGATTAAATTTTTTTCGTTTCGATTTTGTCATCGCTTTTATTGGAAAAAGTCACATTTATGAACATTCACCTCTTAAAAGTGATGACAAAGACTTGCAAGTCTGTTTTGGTGAGAGTTGAGGCTCGTCGAAAACAAAATAATTCACATTCCCTCCAAATTTTTATTATTTTAAATAAAATATACTCTTAAAAATTTTGTTTATTTTATTATATTGCTCTTAGACGAATTGTACATATTGTATTTTAGTATTTTTTTCGTTTTATATGGATTCTGGTTTAAAAAAGACATGAAAAAAGGTTTCTTTTGATTAACCTTTATATTGAAATTGATAAAAAAAAAGTTTGAGGTTATCCCTTTGAGGTTAAAAAAGGCAAATATGAGGGCGGAGTCGATTTAGCCTCACTCTTCCAATTCATTTTTATGATTTTGTAATTTTTGTTTCTTTAAAATAGCACATGGAAAAAGAAAAATATTTATTAGAGCTCTTTATTTGCTTCAAAACTGTCAGAATTTTTTTTTGTAGGGTTGTAATTTATTCTTCCATATTTTAAGATTGTAATGTGATTTATAAATAAAATTGATTACGATGAGATCCGTTTCTCCGAGATTTGGTGAAAGGAGGATGGGCAGGGGCGGACTGGGACCTTAGGGTGTGGGTGGGTTTTCAGTAACTTTTTCACAGTGCGCCCCCCTTTTAAACAAATTAAATCCTTTGCAAGTTTTGAATGTTAATTTTGAGGTTTTTGGATGAAATTTGGGTTTTAAAATGTTTATTTTGAGGTTTTTGACTAAAGAAATTGTACTTTAAAAACGTGATTTTGAGATTTTTTGACAAAAATATTTGCTTCTCATAATCATGATTTTGAGGTTTTTGACTAAAAATTGTCAACTTAAAGTTGATTTTGAGGTTTTTTGACGAAAATTAGGCATCATAAATGTCGATTTCGAGGTTTTTTGACCGAAATTAGGCTTTAAAAATGTTGATTTTGAGGTTTTTGGCGAAAATTTGGCTTTAAAAATGTTGATTTTGAGGTTTTGACGAAAATTTGGCTTTTTGAATGTTGATTTTGAGGTTTTTGACAAAAGAAATTGCACTCAAAACGTTCATTTTGAGATTTTTTGACAAAAATTGGTCTTACAACCATGATTTGGAGGTTTTTGACGAAAAATTGTCAATTTAAAGTTGATTTTGAGATTTTTTTTGACGAAAATTAGGCAATTATAAATGTTGATTTCGAGGTTTTTGACGAAAATATGGCTTTATGAATGTTGATTTTGAGGTTTTTGGACGAAAATTAGGCATCTTAAATGTCGATTTTGAGGTTTTTTTTGTTTTTGTTTTTTGACGAAAATTTAGCTTTTAACATGTTGATTTTGAGGTTTTTGGACGAAAATTAGGCATCATAAATGTTGATTTCGAGGTTTTTTGACCAAAATTAAGCTTTAAAAATGTTGATTTTGAGGTTTTTGACAAATTTTTGGGGATATTTGCAAAATTGAGCTTTTCTACACCTCCCTTGGGGACACCAGTTTGGGAGCCACTGAGCAAAAATAACGCCAAAACTTACCCGCGCCTCTTTGTATTCACGGGGTGGCGCGGGTGGTTTCTGTTCCCCCCACCAGGGCCAGTCCGCCCCTGAGGATGGGGGAGGTGATGGAGAGGTGGGGGAGGACTGGGAAGCGACAAAGGAAGGGAATGAAGTAATTCGAGATGAAAATTACTTCGAGTTTGAAAAGTGTTGCAAGACGCGGGTCGGCGGACGTCGTGACTTTTTCCAAGACAGTTCGCTCCTTACAGATTACCCAGATAAAGAGTCAATAAATTACCAGTTAATTGCTCCAGAATGGGAATTTCCCATTTATTACTTTCGACATAAGTTAACACGTTCAAAACCACGTTCCGTCCAAAGAATCACGTTGGATTTAGCACTAATTCAGCCAGATTGAACCACTAAATAAAATTAAAGCCACTATAAAGTTTGAAACTTAATCTCTAAAAGGCTCTTAAAACGGTGATTTTGAAGTTGTTGACGAAAAATTGTCTCTTAAAACGTTGATTTTGAGGTTTTTAACGAAAAACTATCTCTTAAAACGTTCATTTTCTGGTTTTTGACGAAATACTGTCTCCCAAGACGTTGATTTTGAAGTTTTTCAAACGAAAATTAGCTCTTAAAACGTTGATTTTGAGGATTTTTGACGAAAAATAGTCTCTTAAATGTTAATTTTAAAGCTTATGACGAAAAAATGTCTCTTAAAACCTTTAATTTTGAGGTATTTGAGGACAAAATTTGGCTTTGTAAATTTTGATTTTAAGGTTTTTGACGAAAATTTGGCTCTTAAAACCCTAATTTTGAAGTTTTCGATGAAAAATCAGCTCTTAAAATGTTCATATTTACGAGTTTTTTGACGAATAATAATTGGCTTTAATTTGTTAAATTTTTTTTTGGGGGGGGGTGGCCAACGGGGGGCGGGGGGGGGGATCGGTGGAAAACTGGATCCGCCCCTGAATTCAGACGATTTATTTGGAATTTATTTTTTAAGTAGAAAGCGAGGGAAAATGGACCCTTTGTTGATGAAAATAGATTCGTTAGAATAGTGACGATTCTGCGCCTAAAGGGCGAACGATTTTAAACTTTAAAGAGGCTTTAAGGGTTGAAAGAGGCTTTTAGTCGCCGATGACTTCTCTGCTGGATGACTGCCATGAAGCTGGAGACACGTTGCGTCGTCGTTCATGTGGACGAATTCGGTCTCAGGTAAGCGAAAAAAATTGATCCGCAAATTCGAATCTTTCTTCATTAGGGGTTTTTTTTTTGTCGAAAAAAGTTCAAAATCTGCCTTAAAAGCGTCTCTTATCGTTGAAAGAGGTTTAAAAAAAGGTCTTTTCTTTTTAAAAAAGGTTCAAAATCTGGCTGAAAAGGGTTTTTTTCTTATCAAAAAGTATCAAAATCTGCATAAAAAGGGTCTTTTCTTTTTAAAAAGGTTCAAAATCTGGCTGAAAAGGGTTTTTTCTTGTCAAAAAGTATCAAATTTTGGCTGAAAAGGGTATTTTTTTGTCGAAAGAAGTTCAAAATCTGCCTAAAAATGGTTTTTCTTGTCAAAAAAGGTTCAAAATCAGGCTGTAAATGGTTTTTTCTTGTCACAAAGTTGATACTTTGATAAGTCTGGCTGAAAAGGGTTTTTTCTTGTCAAAAAGTATCAAAGTCTGGCTAAAAAGGGTTTTTTCTTGTCAAAAAGTATCAAAGTCTGGCTAAAAAGGGTCTTTTCTTGTCAAAAAAAGGTTCAAAATCTGGCTGAAAAGGGTTTTTTCTTGTCAAAAAGTATCAAAGTCTGGCTAAAAAGGTTTTTTTCTTGTCAAAAAAAGGTTCAAAATCTGGCTGAAAAGGGTTTTTTCTTGTCTAAAAGTATCAAAGTCTGGCTGAAAAGGGTCTTTTCTGGTCGAAAGAAGTTAAAAATCTGCCTGAAAAGGGTTATTTCTTGTCACAAAAAGGGTCAAAATCTGGCTGAAAAGGCTCTTTTCTCGTCAAAAGAAGTTAAAAATTTAAAAAGGGTCTTTTCTTGTCAAATAAGGTCCTAAATCAAACTGAAAAGGGTCTTTATATTAAAAATATGGCTGAAAAGGTTCTTTTTTGTCCAAAAGTATCAAAGTCTGGTTGAAAATGGTCTTTTCTGGTGCGAAGAAGTTCAAAATCTGCCTAAAAAGGGTCTTTTCTTGTCAAAAAAAAGGTTCAAAATCTGGCTGAAAAGGGTTTTTTTCTTGTCAAAAAGTATCAATGTCTGGCTGAAAAGGGTCTTTTCTGGTCGGAATAAGTTCAAAATCTGCCTAAAAAGGGTCTTTCTATTAAAAAGATTAAAAATATGGCTGAAAAGGGTCTTTTTTTGTCGAAAGAAGTTCAAAATCTGGCTTAAAAGGGTTTTTTCTTGTCAAAAAGTATCAAAGTCTGGCTGAAAAGGGTCTTTTCTTGTCAAAAAGGTTCAAAATCTGGCTGAAAAGGCTCTTTTCTCGTCAAAAGAAGTTGAAAATCTAAAAAGGTCTTTTCTTGTCAAATAAGGTCCTAAATCAAACTGAAAAGGGTCTTTCTATTAAAAAGATTAAAAATATGGCTGAAAAGGGTCTTTTTTTGTCGAAAGAAGTTCAAAATCTGCCTCAAAATGGTTTTTCTTGTCAAAAGAAGGTTCAACATTCGCCTAAAATGGCAAAAAAAGGTTCAACAACTGGCTTAAAAACCTCTTCTTGCTTGAAAAGACCGCTAACCATAAATTCAAAATCTCCCGGAAAAATTCTGCAATACGGAGACTCAAAATCGTTGATAATTCTCCTTGTACGTTGTGTTCTTTACATCGCCCTAGCCTTGGCAATTTTCTTCAGCTACAAAATAACGTTTTTCGTTGCACATTATATTTTATGCGGTAGTTTGGTCCCGAGTTTATAATCCTTTGACGTCCAATATAAAAGATCCTTTGTGAAAAAGGAATATTTTAGATCGTTTTAGTGTAGATAACTAGCAGAGTAGCTAAAAACCAGCAGCAAACCTCCAGACAAGTAATAAAAGAAGTAACGACTTCTGAATTCGTGGTAACATATTGTATAGGTTTGTTTACATAAAGTCATTGAATCTGCACTTTCTCAGAATCCATCATGAGAAAGCATCATTTTTAAAGATAAAACGTCTTTTATCTTAATTGGTTTTTGAAAAATTGCACTCGACATCACTTTTTGTCTAATCCTATACGAAGAAATGACAGAATTCGAAGAAAAAAAAAATTTTTTTTCTTCCATCGAAGCGCTATAAACGGGAAATTAGAGCGTTAAAACGAACAAAATTCCTTTGGAAATACACCCGCAGGGAACGGAACCAGGGAAAAAGAGCGTTACAACCGGGAAATCGTTATAAACGGGAGCTTTATAACGAAGTTTTACTGTACTTAGTTACACTGAATGGGGGTGGATAAAGGATGGTAGGGGAGGTGGTAGGTGGGGGAGTGTTTGATATTTGTGGAGTGGTCTATACAGCCCATGATGGTCCCATGATTAACCGAAAAAAATTCCATAACCGAAACCCAAGCGCTTTGGCGTCAGGAGCGTTTTTAAGGTGATTTTTTTCGTTTTTTCTGCATTATCTCGAAAACCGTTAGTCGTAGGCGAAATAATGTTTAGTAAAAAATTGAAGATAATTAAATTTGCCATAATTTTGAGCTACATAATTTTTTCGTAGGACCAAACGTTTCTGAGCTACGAGGTCGCAAAAAACCGGGGTTTTCTATTTTGACCTCTAAAGGACAGAAGACGTCATCTAATCAAAAAAGTGGACTTAATAAAAGTTGTAGATAATTTAATTACCTTTTGAAAAAAACTATCAAAAAGCAATTAATGATAAATAGGCAGGGGTGGGGGTAAATTTCAAAAAATTTCAAAACAAATTTCATTCAAAAATTGAAATTTCAAAAGAATTTATAAAAACAAGATTAAAGCTTATAAAATTTTCTACAGATTTGATTTAATAAGATTTTTTGTAGGACCAAAGGTTTCTGAGCTACGAGGTGACAAAAAAGCGGGATTTTCGAGTTTTTGCTATAAAAAAAGTAAGATTTTAGAAAAGTCGGAAAAAAGCAAGGAAGGCGTTTTCTAATCAAAACAGCATGCTAAGTAAACGTTGTAGAGAATTCAATTTCCATTTAAAATCAACTATCGAGAATCAATTAAAAATCAACAGGTAGGGGTGGAAGTAAATTTCAAAAATACATTTTTTACTCCAAAAGGACCTGTCGCCTCGTTGCTCAGATACGTTTGGTCCTACAAAAAATCTTACTAGGTCATATTTGTAGAAAATTTAATTTTGTTTTCATACAATTTTTTGAAATTTGAATTTTTTCAACAAAATTTTTTTGAGTGTTTTGAAATTTACCCCCACCCCTACCTGTCGATTTTTAATTGATTCTCGATAGTTGATTTTAAATGGAAATTGAATTCTCTACAACGTTTACTTAGCATGCTTTTTTGATTAGAAAACGCCTTCCATGATTTTTTCCGACTTTTCTGAAATCTGACTTTTTTCATAGGAAAAACTCGAAAATCCCGCTTTTTTGCAACCTCGTAGCTCAGAAACGTTTGATCCTACAAAAAATCTTACTAAATCAAATTTGTAGCAAATTTTATAAACCTTAATTTCGTTTTTATTAATTTTTTTGAAATTTCAATTTTTGAATGAAATTTTTTTTTTAATTTTTTGAAATTTACCCCCACTCCCGACTTTTGACCGCTAATTTTTTTTAGGGTTGTTTCTTAAAGGTAATTAAATTCTCTACAACTTTTATTAATTCCACTTTTTTGATTGGATGACGTCTTCTGTCCTTTAGAGGTCAAAATAGAAAGCCATGGTTTTTAGCGACCTCGTAGCTCCGATACGTTTGGTCCTACAAAAAATCGTATCAGCTCAAAATTATAGGGAATTTAATTATCTTTAATTTTAAACTAAAAATCTTTTCGCTTACGACCTACGGTTTTCGAGATATTAGGAAAAAAACGAAAAAAAATCGCATTAAAAACGACAAACCCCTACACATTTCCGTAGAGAAACAAAATACCTTTTTTTTTTCCACTCTCAGGCTTAGTTTGACTGGACTAGTATTGTCTCCCTGAGGGGCGTTGGCAGTTAAGAAGAGCATGCTAATTCCTTTTAAAGAAGACAATAAAACTTCCTTTTCCTCTCCCGACTTTATTACCATGTTAAAAACCTCCATCTAGGAGGAGAGTGAACTACGGAATTCTTTCATGGCTGTTCGATATTTTGTTTTTAAGTTCAATCAAGATAG
>JAGWEN010000659.1:0-64746 GCA_018703685.1 Orius laevigatus
TCAATCCCACCAAAGGGGGGACCCTTCTCTATTTTTTGGGCCTGAAAATTTTCATTTTTAGATTGAGCCCAAAATGTGGTTTTAGACGCATTTTAGGGTGAGAAACACGAATCTGAAGTCGGTTTTTCGATATAAAAACATTTTTTTCGACCTCACCAAAGGGGGGACCCTTCTCTACTTTTTCGACCGAAAAATTTCAATTCTTTGATTCATCCCAAAATGTGGTTTTAGACGTTTTTTAGGTTAAGAAACACGAATTTGTAGTTAATTCGTAGAAATGAGAACAATTTTTTCGACTTTTTATGCATTTTAAGTAGCTGAGGAGGGATTAAAAAAAAAGGAAATCCGTATCTTGTTAAATGTGTTAACATAAAGAAGAAAAATCAGAATGAGAAGCCATTAAGTTAAGTGGCCCACAACATAATTGAATGATTAAACTCATAAACGGTTTTTACTACCGGAACGATACAAAGATTTTTTTATCCACTAAGCGGCGCCTGCGATTTGTGTCGGGACGGAGGCGCCTGGAAAAGAGGAGAAAAAAAGAAGAATTTAAAAAAACAAAAAGGTCGAGTCCGGTTTTGAACCAATGGGATTCACGTCGGAGTTAAGCCGCCAATCGTTTACCCCCCGACGAAACACCTTTTCGGTCTGGCCTTTTTTATATTCCTTTTTTTCCCTACTCTCTGTCGGAGCCGCTCGTTAGACGAAGAATCAATGAGATTATCGTCCCTTTTACTATCTAACTTTTTTTTTTCCAAATCAACTTTGATTTTCTGATTCCGTCCATAAATCTCGAAAGGTTTCCGATAAGCATGGGAATATATCAATTTTCAAAACCTCTCTTTTTGTCTCCTCAAGTGAAACGTTTTTTTTCTGAGTGTGAAAAGATGATAATCTCCAGAAGAAGAAAAAAAACGTACAAGGAAAAAATAAAAAAAATTTCCATACAATTATCATATCTGGTGCAAAATTGAGTCCGGAACGGACACAGGTGAGAAAATATGTTGCAAAAAACGATTTTTAGGATGATAATGATTAATGAATTATGAACCACTTATGTTCCATAATCCCCTCAATTGCAGGGGAGATATGGATTATTAGGAAAATGAAAAAATGGATACTTTTAGGGCGAATAAGTTTAGTGAGGTCGAAAATTTATTATTATTATTTTAATCAAAAATTTGACTTCAGATTTGTGTTTCCCACCATAAAAAACGTCTAAAATCACATTTTCGGCCAAATTGAAAAATGATAATTTTTAAGTTGAAAAAGTAGAGAAGGGTCCCCTTTGGTGAGGTCGGAAAAAAAAAAATTTATATCGAAAAACCGACTTCAGATTCTTGTTCCTCACCCTGAAACACGCCTAAAAACACATTTTGTGCCAAATCGAAAAATGATAATTTTTAGGTTGATAAACTAAAGAAGGGTCCCCCCTATGGTATGGTCGAAAAAACTATTTTCCTATCCAAAAAACGACTTCAGATTCGCGTTTCTCACCCTAAAACCCGCTTAAAATCATATTTTGGGCTAAATTAAAAAATATAAATTTTTCACTCAAAAAAGTAGAGAAGGGTCCCCCCTTTGGTGGGATTGAAAAAAATATTTTTATATCGCAAATTGACTTCTGATTCGTGTTTCTTACCCTAAAACCCGCTTAAAATCATATTTTGGGCTAAATTAAAAAATATACATTTTTCGGTCGAAAAAGTAGAAAAGGCTCCCCCCCCCCCTTTGGTGGGATTGAAAAAAATATTTTTATATCGAAAAACCGACTTCAGATTTGTGTTTCTCACCCTAAAAAACGTCAATAACCATAGAGATTTTCTTTTCAACACCAAAACGTCGTAATTAAAATAAAAGGGGGCCTAACGAGTCAAGTCTATCAGCCTCCATGAATATTAGAGAAGGATTGTGTAAACGCGTGAGTGTATCAAAGTCGTCTTTCGCCCCCTGAGCCCCCCTGGGGGGTGGAAATCGAGGGATTGGAAGGAGGGCGGTGGGTAATGCACTCAAGGGAACACCCCTCGCTCTAATCCCTGAATATGTTTTAAAAAGAGGGATCCCAGAAAAAAAAAAAGGTCGAGGCGGAGTGGTTGGCAAACAGAAAGGGAGAATCAATTGCATCCCCCATCACTTTTCGTCTTTCTTCAATCCTAAATCATAATCACGAAAAGTCCAATTAAAACCATCATAACAATCCAACCGAACAATAAATAAACGACAAGAACTGTATGGGAGTATGGGAATAATTAATAGTCGCTTACCTTTATTAACTCGCATTCAGAATTTACGGCCTCTTTTGTGCCTTCATGTAATTCCAACGAACATTTCGAATCCATTTCAACCTTTTTTTTCTTCTCAAAATATTTTTTTGAGGAATTTAAAACGTGAATAAATCCTGGACTTGTTTCTTTTTCTCCTTTTTCTGTCTGGTGTAGGATTGACCCGAGGGGCGCCTCCCCTAATTATGTGCGTCCGCTACAACCGGAATAGACTATGAGCGAACTCCTTCTTTGTCACGATCCGACTTTTTTTTTTCTTCCATTTTTTTTTCTGTTTTATTCTCTTGTTTGAAAAGAAGGGTCAAAATGGAGCTTCTTAGCATTTAAATGTTGAAGTCTGTAAACAAATTGACTTTGGATTCGTGTTTCTCAACCTAAAAAACGTCTAAAACCACATTTTAGGGTGAATCGAAAAATAAAAATTTTTGCACCTTAATAGTCAACAAGGGTCCCCCCCTTTGGTAGGTTCGAAGAAAAATGTTGGCATATCAAAAAAAACTGACTTCAGATTCGTGTTTTTCACCTTAAAATCAGTCTAAAACCACACTTTGGGCCAAATTGAAAAATAAAAATTTTCAAGTCTAAAAAGTAGAAAAAAACTTCCTTTAGTGTGGTCAAAAAAAAATTTTTATATCGAAAAATTGACTTCAGATTCGTGTTTCTCGCACTAAAAACAGTCAAAAACCACATTTTGGGCCAAATTGAAAAATAATAATTTTTAGGTTGAAAAAGTAGAGAAGGGTCCCCCCTTTGGTGAGGTCGAAAAAAAAATATTTTATATCGAAAAACCGACTTCAGATTCGTGTTTCTCACCTTAAAAACAGTCTAAAACCACATTTTGGGCCAAATTGAAAAATAAAAATTTTTGGATCCAAAAAGTGAAGAAGGGTCCCCCCTTTGGTGAGGTCGAAAAAAAATTTTTTATATCGAAAAACCGACTTCAGATTCGTGTTTCTCACCCTAAAAAACGTCAAAAACCACATTTTGGACTAAATTAAAAAATATAAATTTTTGGATCCAAATAGTGAAGAAGGGTCCCCCCTTTGGTGAGGTCGAAAAAAATGTTTTTATATCGAAAAACCGACTTCAGATTCGTGTTTCTCACCCTAAAAAACGTCAAAAACCACATTTTGGACTAAATTAAAAAATACAAGTTTTTGGATCCAAAAAGTGAAGAAGGGTCCCCCCTTTGGTGAGGTCGAAAAAAATGTTTTTATATCGAAAAACCGACTTCAGATTCGTGTTTCTCACCCTAAAAAACGTCAAAAACCACATTTTGGACTAAATTAAAAAATATAAATTTTGCGGTCCCGAAAAAGTGAAGAGGGTCTTGGTGAGGTCGAAAAAAATGTTTTTCTATCGAAAAGCCGAGTTCAGATTTGTGTTTCTCACCCTAAAAAACGTCAAAAACCACATTTTGGATTAAATTAAAAAATACAAGTTTTTGGATCCAAAAAGTGAAGAAGGGTCCCCCCTTTGGTGAGGTCGAAAAAAATGTTTTTATATCGAAAAACCGAGTTCAGATTCGTGTTTCTCACCCTAAAAACGGTCTATAATCACTTTTTTGGCTAAATCAAACAATTGAAATTTTTCGGTCGAAAAAGTGGAGAAGGGTCCCCCCTTTGGTGAGGTCGAAAAAAATATTTTTATATCGAAAAACCGACTTTAGATTCGTGTTTTTCACCCTGAAAACAGTCTAAAACCACATTTTTGTCTAAATCAAAAAATTGAAATTTTTCGGTCGGAAAAGTGGAGAAGGGTCCCCCCTTTGGTGAGGTCGAAAAAAAAAACTATTTTATATCGAAAAATTGACTTCAGATTCGTGTTTCTCACCCTAAAACACTTCAAAAATCACATTTTTTGATTAATTAAAAAAATATGAATGTTTGCGTTCAAAATACCCCCTTTGGTGTGGTAAAAAATATCGAAAAACTGATTTTTGTTTTTATCTCCCTAAAAGACACCATATTTGAAGCAAAATCAAAAATCAAAAGAGGTTCCCTCATTATCGGTGAAGTCCAGGCTGACAGGAAATGGAGTCATTTAAAAAACGGGCGGTGATTACGAAATGTTTTTGTTTTAAAATCGTTCTCGTTGACAGGACGCAGATCAGTGGATCCGGAAAGGAAGTCTTCGAGACGTGTTCGGGGTAAGTGGCCGCCCGAGTACTTCCGTCCGACTTCCTCGAGATGAGTCAACTTTTTGTTTTCCATCTCGAGTTGCGTCCTGTCCACGTACGATCGAAACGGCAAAGCCATCTCTAATCTAGGTTCAGAACAGACGATAACAAAACATTTTTTTTTTAATTGACCCCCACCCCAAATCGTTAATTGCTTTTTGAGAGTTGTTTTTAAAAGTTAATTAAATTCTCTACAACTTTTATTTAGCACACTTTTTTGATTAGATGACGTCTTCCTTCTTTCAGAGGCCAAAATAGGAAACCCAATTTTTTTGCCACCTCGTAACTCAAATAGCTTTGGTCCTACAAAAAATTGTTGTAAGTCAAAATTATAGAAAATTTAGTTATCTTTAATTATGTGCTTACAACTTTTTCACCTACGACCTACGGTTTTCGAGATATTGGCGAAAAAACGAAAAAAATCGCGTTAAAACCGAGTTATTTATGGTTAATCAGGGGACTAACCCCTGCACATTCCGGTAGAAAAACGAATACCTTATTTTTTTCGCCCCCAGGAGTAGGTTGGACTATTTTAGGTTGATGAAAAGGTCTCAAAACATCATCGGTAAGGCGAGACGAGATCTTATTAAAGCTTTTGTTGTGTGACATTCGGGTGACAATTGTGGGTTGGGGGAGGTGGATCTCCCGGATAAATCCACTGGAAGTGTCAATAAGTGTCGGTCATGTGCGACTTTCCAATAAACTCGGCTTAAGCTCCGAACTCCCCCTTTTGCTTCTCTTTTTCAAACAAAACGACCCGAGAAAACAATAACTTTTATTTTCCCTTTTTATTTTTAAATAATTAGTCGGGAGGTGTTACATTTGGAAACGTGTCGTCGCCTCTGAAAGGGTCACGTGGACGGGACACGTGCTCGTTGTTGGAGGCTGCATGATGCATCATCGCAGGCGGACTTCGCTTTTCCCATCGCTCTTTTTCAATGGGAAAGTCAAAGCCTTTAATCAAAGAGTCCAAAATAAGACGTTTTTAGTGCTAGAAACGACTTTTAGTTTATCAGAGCGAGAATTTCTTTGATGTCATTTATCGTCGAAAATCTGCAACATCTACCATAAACGCTCTTTCGATCATACAAACGACTTCCGACGTTTCCCACGACGATACGGAGTTTGCCTTATTATGTAAATAATAAACCATTGTGTAAACATGTTCCGTATCTAATTATTAATGTGACGGGCCGGGGGTCTATGACGTGTTGCCGACATCCTGTGGAATTGTAAATTCAAACGGCGGACAACAAACACGGGTCCGAAGACCGATAAGGAAGAGGAGGAGAAAAAGGGAAGAAGGAATCCGAACGGAAGTAACGTTAAATGTAAATATTATTCAACGCCTTTGTAAACTATCGATTCTATAAACGAAAAATTGACCGTTAACTCAACGCAGATGGGAAAACGAATGAGAAATTGGGTTCATCCAGCTCCGAAGTTTGGTTTCGACGTTTTTGAAGGTTAGAAACACGAAGATGAAGTCGGTTTTTCGATAGATGAAGTTTTTTTTCGGCCTCACTAAAGGGGGGACCCTTCTCCACTTTTTCGACCGAAAAATTTCAATTTTTTGATTTAGCCTAAAATGTGGTTTTTGACTGTTTTTAGTGCGAGAAACACGAATCTGAAGTCGGTTTTTCGATATAAAAATTTTTTTTTCGACCTCACCAAAGGGGGGACCCTTTTCAACTTTTCGAACGAAAAATTTCGATTTTTTGATTTATCCCAAAATGTGGTTTTTGACTGTTTTTAGTGCGAAAAACACAAATCTGAAGTCGGTTTTTCGATATAAAAAAAAATTTTTTTCGACCTCACCAAAGGGGGGACCCTTTTCCACTTTTTCGACTGAAAAATTTCAATTTTTTGATTTAGCCCAAAATGTGGTTTTAGACTGTTTTTAGGGCGAGAAAGACGAATCTGAAGTCGGTTTTTCGATATAAAAATATTTTTTTCGACCTCACCAAAGGGGGGACCCTTCTCCACTTTTTCGAACGAAAAATTTCAATTTTTTGATTTAGCCAAAAATGTGGTTTTAGACTGTTTTTAGGGCGAGAAACACGAATCTGAAGTCGGTTTTTCGATATAAAAATATTTTTTTCGACCTCACCAAAGGGGGGACCCTTCTCCACTTTTTCGAACGAAAAATTTCAATTTTTTGATTTAGCCCAAAATGTGGTTTTAGACTGTTTTTAGGGTGAAAAACACGAATCTGAACTCGGTTTTTCGATATAAACATATTTTTTCCGACCTCACCAAATGTCAATATTTAGGGTCAAAAAATTTCATTTTTTAATTTTGACCAAAATGTGGTTTTTGACGTTTTTTAGGGCGAGGAACACGAATTTCAAGTCGTTTGTGAGATTGTAAGTAAATGTTTTCAGCATGAATATTATGAAAATTGTATAGAAATGGAAGCAGTAGCCCAGTTTTGTATAGAAAGGGAAAAATAAGTCCGTGGATTTCAATAAACACGTTTTCGAGTTGTCAACAAATTTTGACGAGAGGGATCCCCTTTTGTGCTCATTTCGACTTTTCACACTCTCCTGACTAATCGTCGAACAAAGAGAGGGAAAAAAAAAGAAAAGGTTTTTCTGGCGAACCCCCCCAGGTGTTTATCGGGAAAATATTTTTCGGCCTCTCATTCTCGCCCTATTCGTCCACCCCTTCGGCATATTGATTCGCCCCCAGATGGTCACGGCTCAAATCCGTAGCGATAAGAGGATTTTCGTCTTTTCCGTATAGGGGGCAATAACTGACCGGTAGCCTATGTGTACACTCCTAAGCCTCAAAAGGGGGGGAATTTTTTTTCTGCATAAAAAAGTTTATCGTGATTTCCAGGGTGGTCTTTAGAAAACGGCGTGTCGGGAAACGCGTGTAGCGCCATTCCCTCTACAAGACTCTTCGTTAGCCTTTTAATTAAATCCGGAGATAAAACGATTCCGTTTGACAAAAAACAAACGTCAACATTTGCATACACTCCCCCTTATTATTCATATATACAGTCCATCCCGCTAAACCGAACTTCGGTTTAGGAGATGACATCTGCAGTCGGGAGGTGAAACGTCTCAGGTGCGATTAAAAACTCGGCAGGTGCTTCCATCTCACGGCAATCTTCTGAATGAATGGGAGGCTGGGAGAGTGCGCATGTTTCCTTTAACTGTCTCCGTTTGGTTCCTCCTTCCTTTTTTTTTGTCCGACTTCTTCTTTTTTTTTTTAAGCGTACTGGAGGACGCAATCCGTCCCCGACGTTTCGGGCGAAAAGAATGATCCTACCGTCGACCCATGTACAGAAGACCGCATTTAGGCTTCAAAAGGTACCGACAATTTATTTATTTATTAATTAAAAATTTTAAAAATACATAAAATAATAGTATATATTGACCAATTTTTTCAATCTATATTTCAAAAGCCTCTTAATTAAAATTCTATCATTCCATGCTTTCTGGTAAACTCATGAGGAGTATTCACGATTTACAATTAACACGTGTTAATCTTGGTAAACTTCCCTAATAAACTCAAAAAGGGTATTCACAATCTTCAATTAACACTAACTAGTTGATCGTATTAGGTAATCCTAAACTCTAAACGGGTATTGACGTTTCTCAATTAAAACGTGTTAATCAGGTTAATCTTGTTAATCGGTATAGTCTTGTTAATCGTGTTGACCCTGGTAAACTCAAAAGGGGAATTTACGACCTTCAATTAACACGTGTTGATCGTGTTAATCCTAAAATCTAAACGGATGTTAACGTTCCTCAATTAACATCGGGTTAATATTGTTAATCCTGGTAAACTCAAATAGGGTATTCACGATCTTCAGTTAACACATGTTAATTGTGTTAATCCTAAACTCTAAAAGTTTGTTAACGTTCCTCAATCAACACGTGTTAATCGGGTTAATATTGTTAATCCTGGTAAACTCAAATAGGGTATTCACGATCTTCAGTTAATATGTGTTAATTGTGTTAATCCTAAACTCTAAACGGGTGTTAACGTTACTCAATTAACACGTGTTTATCGGGTTAATTGTGTTAATCCTGTCAAACTCAAAAGGGGTATTCATGATCTTCAATTGACACGTGTTGATCGTGTTAATCCTAAAATCTAAACGGGTGTGAATGTTCCTCAATTAACATCGGGTTAATATGTTAATCCCGGTTAACTCAAAAGGGGAATTTACGAACTTGTGTAAATCCTGTCAAACTCAAAAGGGGTATTCACGATCTTCAATTAACACGTGTTGATCGTGTTAATCCTAAAATCTAAACGGGTGTTAACGTTCCTCAATTCCTCAATTAACATCGGGTTAATATTGTTAATCCCGGTTAACTCAAAAGGGGAATTTACGACCTTCAATTAACACGTGTTGATCGTGTTAATCCTAAAATCTAAACGGGTGTTAACGTTCCTCAATCAACACGTGTTAATCGGGTTAATATTGTTAATCCTGGTAAACTCAAATAGGGTATTCACGATCTTCAGTTAATATGTGTTAATTGTGTTAATCCTAAACTCTAAACGGGTGTTAACGTTTCTCAATTAACACGTGTTTATCGGGTTAATAGTGTTAATCCTGTCAAACTCAAAAGGGGTATTCACGATATTCAATTAACACGTGTTGATCGTGTTAATCCTAAAATCTAAACGGGTGTTAATGTTCCTCAATTAACATCGGGTTAATGTGTTAATCCCGGTTAACTCAAAAGGGGAATTTACGAACTTCAATTAACACGTGTTGATAGTGTTAATCCTAAAATCTAAACGGGTGCTAACGTTTCCCAATAAACACGTGTTAATCGGGTTAATCTTGTTAATCGGTATAGGTACCTAGTCTTGTTAATCGTTTTGATCCTGATAAAACCTCCCTGGTAAACTCAAAAGAGAAATTTGCGACCTTCAATTAACACGTGTTGATCGTGTTAATCCTAAAATCTAAACGGGTGTTAACGTTCCTCAATTAACACGTGTTAATCGGGTTAATATTGTTAATCCTGGTAAACTCAATAGGGGTATTTACGATCTTCAATTAACACGTGTTAATCCTAAACTCTAAACGGGTGTTAACGTTCCTCAATTAACACGTGTTAATCCTAAACTCTAAACGAGTGTTAACGTTCCTCAATTAACACATGTTAATCGGGTTAATATTGTTAATCCTGGTAAACTTAACAGGGGTATTCACGATCTTCAATTAACACGTGTTAATCGGGTTAATTCTGGTAAAATTCTTTGGTAACCTCAAAGTTTAGCAGGATTAACGCCTGTTAATTGAAGATCGTGAATACCCCTGTTAAGTTTACAAAAGAATTTTAACAGGATTAACACGATTAACTAGATCAGCATGTGTTAATTCAAAATCGTAAATACCTATTTTGAGTACCTATTCCAAATAATTTTACCAGGATTAACACGATTAACTCGATCAGCATGTGTTAATTCAAAATCGTGAATACCCCTTTTGAGTTTTCCAAAGAAGTTTACCGGAATTAACATGATTAACCCATGTTAACTAAAGATTGGGCAGAATACCCCTTATTATTTTATCAGAGAATTTCACCAGGATTAACACGATTAACTCGGTCAGCATGTGTTAATTCAAGATCGTGAATACCCCTTTTGAGTTTCCCAAAGAATTTTACCTGGATTAACTCGGTTAACTCTGTCAGCATGTGTTAATTCAAAATCGTGAATACCCCTTTTGAGTTTTTTTAAGAAGTTTACCAGGATTAACACGATTAACTAAAGATTGTGCAGAATACCCCTCATTATTTTACCAGAGAATTTTACCAGGATTAACACGATTAACTCGATTGAATTTTAATTGACAAGAATATATGGTTGAAATGAAGAAAAAAGTGAGAGATTTTCTTCGTTTTCTATTTTATTGGAATTGCTTTATTTGTCCGAGAGAGATGGACGTCTAGGCGATTTGTTGTGAAAGTGTCGTTTGTTATAAATAAGGTAAATGTATGTTAGACACGTTTGGAGGTTGCTAGGTAATAAGCAATACAAGGTTGAGTCCTTTTGAAAGTGGTACTGTGGATGTGGGTGGCGTAGGGGGGGTTAAGAGGGCTGAATTGTTTACAGTAGCAGTTTATTAGGGCGTGTGTTGACTGTTGAACAATATTGTTCTCTCCTTGGGCGAGGGGTTGGAGTGTGACAAAGGCAATCTTGAGTGAGAGGGAAGGAATAAGAGGGTTGAAGTTGCGGGGGGAGGTGGGGGGGGGGACGTAGTGGCGGGAAGGGGAATCAATACCATCTTCGAGTGTCCCCTTCTCGCTTCAAACCTCCCCAACTTCTCACAAAGCCCACCCCTGAACAATTATCCCGTCAAAAGGGGTTCGCTTCTTTTTTTTCGGACAAATTTCCCGACGAAAGAGGTCTTATTTTACACTTTTGTGTGGAAAAACGCCACTCTAAACATGAGATCCTTTTTGTGCCAAATTTTCACCCCTTGGGAATTCATTTCGTATTCGGATTGCTTCCCCTTAAGACAAATAAATCAACCTATAAACATATTTACCTCCTGAAGACACTTAAAGCAAAGTGAAAACGCCACTTTTCCCCCTGAAGACTCCAAAATTAACGCAAAAATGCCAGTTTGTGAACCAGGAACATGAATCAGGATGACCTACATCAATTTTTGTGATACCCAGAGTGCCCTGATAACAAATATATAGGTTTCTGGGTCCGTAGAATTTGTCGCACCGACCCCAATAGCTTCTTTTCCTCGTACATCCCCTGAAAACAACTTAAAAACGCCATTTTTCTCTCCTTAAGGCATCAAAATCAACGTAAAGTTGCATTTTATTTTATTTTTATTTATACATTTATTTTATACACGACATCAAAATAAAGGTGAAAACGCTATTTTCACCTATGAAGACACTTGAATCAACGTAAAACCGCCAGTTGGTCTCTTGATGACTCCAAAATCAACCTAAAAACGAAAGTGTTTTCTCCCGAAGACACCTGAAACAACGAAAACAAGCCTGTTCGTCCCCTGAAGACTCCACAATCAACCTAAAAACCCCAGTTTGTCTCCAGAAGACTCCAAAAGCAACCTAAAAACGCCAGTTTGTCCCCTCAAGACTCCAAAATCAATCTAAATTAGCCAGTTTGTCTCCTGAAGACTCCAGAATCAACCTAAACACGAAAGTGTTTCCTCCCGTAGACACCTGAAACCACGAAAACAAGCCTGTTTGTCCACTGAAGACTCCACAATCAACCTAAAAACCCCAGTTTGTCCCCAGAAGACTCCAAAAGCAACCTAAAAACGCCAGTTTGTCCCCTCAAGACTCCAAAATCAACCTAAATTCGCCAGAATGTCTCCTGAAGACTCCAAAATCAACCCAAACACGAAAGTGTTTCCTCCCGTAGACACCTAAAACCACGAAAACAAGCCTGTTTGTCCACTGAAGACTCCACAATCAACCTAAAATCGCCGGTTTGTCTCCTGAAGACTCCAAAATCAACCTAAAAACGAAATGGTTTCCTCCCGAAGACATCTGAAACAACGAAAACAAGCCTGTTTGTCCCCTAAAGACTAAAAATTCAACCTAAAATCGCCAGTTTGTCCTCTGAAGACTCCACAATCAACCTAAAAACCCCAGTTTGTCCCCTGATCTAAAAACGCCAATTTGTCCCCTGAAGACTCCAAATTCAACCAAAAAACGCCAGTTTGTCCCCTGAAGACTCCAAAATTAACCTAAAATCGCCAGTTTGTCCCCTAAAGACTCCAAAATCAACCTAAAAACGCCAGTTTGTCCCCTGAAGACTGCAAAATCGCCAGTTTGTCCCCTTAAGTTTACCACTTCTTCGTACCTACCCACTCCATGTCTCAAAATATGAAGGATATTTCCAGAATTTGTGCTTATTAGGAAGATTTATAGTTTGAAAAATAAAATTGATTGATAGGGATAGGTAATAAAAGGATTTTATGTTGTGTAAGGAGTAATTGATAATAATAATGTATAGTGTGGGTATAGGATGGTAAAGGAGCGATAAACAAAGAGGGGGGGGGGAAGGTTTCGGATAGGAAAGAAGGGTTCTGATAGGGGGTGGTTGGGAGGGTAGTTTAGTAGTGCGCGGTATCTTGGTGTGCGTGTGTGAGTGTGTGTGGCGGGGCATGTCGTGGGTTTGTGTTAACAGGGTTCAGGACAGGGTGTCAACTGTGTCTAGGGGTCTTGTAATTTGTCGGTGGTGGGGGGGTAGAAGAGGGGGGTAGGGTTTGTCTCTTTCGCCGCCGGGGGGAGCCATTGATTTGCCACTTTGAACGTCTCCCATTGGGCGGTAGGCGGGTAAGGGGGCAGGTTCACGCAGGTCACGGAAAAAGAGGGGAGAACGCTTTCGACGCTATGGAAAAAAAAGGGTCCCCCTCTAGGGTGGGGAGTCTACAGACCGCCTTTTTCGAAAACGCCCGACACCCACGGAGTGGGAGAAGAAGGCCGAAGAAGTGGGGACTCCCCCTTTTTCGAGAGTGGGGAGGGAATACCCACTCCTACGGTTTAGAAGGAAAAATCACTTTTTTCACTGGAGCTCACACCTACAGTCCGGGTGTGATTTTTGCCTCCTCACTCTCTCTCTCACTTTTATCCTCCCGATCTTATCCTATTCGCGTGTGAATCTCTTGTGTCTTGTGTACAGACAATGTATAATGTGGACCTATACTAGTTCTCTCGATTATTCATCCGGCTATGGCGCATTTCCCTCCACCGTTATCGCCTAACAACCAGGTATTTTATAACAAAAATTAATTTCTTCTCCATAAACAAAACACCGTGCACGTCAGCTGGACCGCCCCCGGCGGTGATCCGCCACCCCCGGAATCTCCTCCCCTTTTACAACCGTTCATAAAATTCACCCACCTGTAAAATACAACCTCAAATTCCTCTCGAAATTAAGCATCTTCTTTCTTAAAATAGCCCTAAAATATCTAAATTTCTTAATTTATGACCATAGTAATCACCTGGAGATTCAAAATTCACTCAAAAGTCAACAGTTTGGGCTTGGACGAAATTTCTTTTCGTTTTTTATATGTGATTGACACAAATCTTCGTCTTTTTTGGCACAAATCTCAAAGTTTCCTTTGTTCACGTTTTGTTTATAGAAACTAAACCTCTCAAGTTACTTCTGTTTTCATTGAAATGACTCAAAAATTAGAGTTTCCTTTGCTTAATTTTAGTTAATAGAAGATAAACCTGCTAAATTTCTTCTGTTATCAATAAAACGACTCAAATCTCAAAGTTTCATTTGCTTACGTTTAGTTAATAGAAGATAAACCTGCTAAGTTTCTTCTGTTATCAATAAAACGACTCAAATCTCGAAGTTTCCTTTGCTTACGTTCAGTTTATAGACGCTAAACCTGCTAAGTTTCTTCTATTATCAATAAAACGACTAAAATCTCAAAGTTTCCTTTGCTTACGTTTAGTTTACAGAAGCTAAGTTTCTTATATTATCGCTAAAACGACTCAAAGTTTGCCTTGCTGTCAGTTTATCTAGGAACGCGGCAGCGTTCCGACAAGAAAAACCCTTAAATTTCACGATACAAGCTAAACCTGCTTAGTTTCTTCTATTAAACTGAAATAATCTTAAATTTTCCTTTACTTTAGTTTATAGAAGCTAAACTAAGTTTCTTCTGTTATTCTAACGACTCGAATCTCAAAGTATCCCTTGCTTACGTTTAGTTTGTTTAGGAACTTGGCAGCGTTTCGCACAGCAAAACACCAAAATTTGACGATACAAGCTAAACCTGCTAAGTTTCTTCTATTATCACTGAAACGACGCAAATCTCATAGTTTCCTCTGTTTACTTTTAGTTTATAGAAGCTAAATCTGCTAAGTTTCTTCTGTTATCACTGAAACAACTCAAATCTCAAAGTTTCCTTTGTTTACGTTAAGTTTATAGAAACTAAACCTGTTAAGTTTTTTCTATTATGACTCAAATCTTAAAGTTTTCTTTTCAATTTAAACTTTCAAACCTTCAAAACCCTCAATTTGGTAGGTAAGTTTTGTCCCTTCACTTGAAAAGAGCTTAGACCGAGCTTAGCCCTTAGTTTTTGGGTTTTTTTTCTCTGAATTTGATTGATTTGATTTTGACCTAAGGGGAGACCCTTACCTACTTTTTGGACACAAAAATTTTTGATTTTTGATATACCTGAAAATGTAGTTTTTGACCTTTTTTAGGGTGAGAAAAACGAATCTGAAGTCGGTTTTTCGATACAATAATGTTTTTTTTTCCACCCTAAGGGGGGACCCCTCTTCACTTTTTGGACCAAAAAATCTATATTTTTTAATTTAACCCAGAATGTGGTTTTATACGTTTTTAGGGTGAGAAACACGAATCTGAAGTCGGTTTTTCGATACAAAAATATTTTTTTGGAACCCACCAAAGGGGAGCCTTTATGGATGGCCAGTCCATTTTTGTTACTTACCTAAGGAAATGAAGCTAATTCTTCGTGATCGGGGCGTTCTCGGGGATCTCAAAAATATAGGACTTTCCACTTTTATATTGCTTTCGATTTAAAATTGACTTAAAACTCATTTTCACTCTAGCACTCATTCGGTCTGAAATTGACGGTTTTTAAGTTGTTAAGGTAAAAACAAAGGAGATAAAAAAAATTGAATAAATCCGTTTGAAGAACATAAGAGGCGCCCTCCCATTAGGGACGTCCCATTCCCCTAAATCACTTTAAACAAGACATTATCAAACAAAAGGGACGAAGAAATCCACCTTGAGGACATCTCCCCTTTTTTACTCTTTCCCTCACTTCATTCTTTATTTCTTCTGTCAATATTTAAAAAGAAAAAAAAAATTATGTTATTATTTCTCGAATTTACGTGAAAAAAAGAGAAGAAAAAACCTTGGCGTGACATTAAATGCAAATGTTTTCCCTCTCCCGGGTCCCTTTTCTTGTTTCGAGAAGCCGGGCCTTGTTTTCTATAGTCTGGTTAACATTCAATAGCCATGACGATGAATTTCAACACTAATTAAAAGGAGGGGACCGACCAAAAAGGACTTTTTTTGCTTCAATTTTAGGACATACGAAAATATGAAAAGTTTTAGGATAGAAAAATATTTTTCGATCTTTCTTGGGGTGAGAAACACAAATATGAAGTCGGTTTTTCGATATAAAATGATGTTTTCGACCCCTCCAAAGGGGAGACCCTTCTTCACTTTTAGACCCAAAAAAATTTTTTTTTTAAATTTATCTCAAAATATAGTTTTTGGCGTTTTTTAGGGTGAGAAACACGATTCTGAAGTCAGTTTTTCGATATATAAATATTTTTTTTGGAGCCCACCAAAGGGGGGACCCTTTACTTCTTTTTAGACCAAAAAATTTATATTTTTCGATTCATCCCAAAATGTAGTTTTAGACGTTTTTTGGGGTAAGAAACACGAATTTGAAGTCAGTTTTTCGGTTTTAAATTGTTAGGAGCTCTTTTTACACCCAATGAATAGCCAAACTATCAATTTTTAATTAATGAAATTAAATTAAAAGCTGTTTTCACGTGTTTTCGCTTTAATTCGGGGTTTTAAATAATTGAAAACACTGGTCGAATTAGGAGCGAGTGGGGACTAAAATCAGGAAAATGCTTGTTTTCCGACGTTAATATTCAAAAGCCCGTCCGTCCCTTTATAGCTAAAACGGACACTGATTTACTATTAAATTTTATACGTAAAACCAGACCCATGTTTTTAATGTAGAATTTCTAATGGGTGGCTCATTTAAAATTTTTATTCTTCTTTGTTTTGGCTACTTTTAAATCTGATTTTTTAAATATTCTGTCATTTAATTACGAAAAATGTTTTATTCTCCTCGATTATTCTTGCTTTTAAATCCAATTTTCTAGTTCTATTTCTTCCCATTGGTAATAAACCAATCTAGTTTTATTTGCATAAAGCTCCATTTTTCGATGGCCAGTTCAGTTTTAATTGTTTAAATCCAAAATTTGTGCCATTTTTCGATGACCATTTTAGTTTTAATTGTTTAAATCCCTATTTTTCGATGGCCAGTTCAGTTTTAATTTATTAAATCCCCATTTTTCGATGGCTAGTTCAGTTTTAATTGTTTAAAACACCATTTTTCGATGGCCAGTTCAGTTTTAATTGTTTAAATCTCCATTTTTCGATGTCCAGTTCAGTTTTAATTGTTTAAATCTCCATTTTTCGATGGCCAGTTCAGTTATAATTGTTTAAAACACCATTATTCGATGGCCAGTTAGTTTTAATTGTTTAAATCACCATTTTTCGATGGCCAGTTCAGTTTTAATTGTTTAAATCTCCATTTTTCGATGGCTAGTTCAGTTATAATGTTTAAAACACCATTTTTCGATGACCAGATGATCAGTTCAGTTTTAATTGTTTAAATCCAAAATTTGTGCCATTTTTCGATGACCATTTTAGTTTTAATTGTTTAAATCCCTATTTTTCGATGGCCAGTTGAGTTTTAATTTATTAAATCCCCATTTTTCGACGACCATTTTAGTTTTAATTTTTTAAATCCCCTTTTTTTGATGGCCAGTTCAGTTTTAAATCAAAAATGTGTGCCATTTTTCGATGACCATTTTAGTTTTACCAATCCATAATCAAAGAAATTTTAGTTTTAATTGTTTAAATACCCATTTTTCGATGGCCAGTTCAGTTTTAATTGTTTAAATCTCAATTTTTCGATGGCCAGTTCAGTTATAATTGTTTAAAACACCATTTTTCGACGACCATATTAGTTTTAATAGTTTAAATACCCATTTTTCGATGGTCAGTTCAGTTTTATTTGTTTAAATCCCCATTTTTCGATGACCAGTTCAGTTTTAATTGTTTAAATCCACATTTTTCGATGACCAGTTTAATTTTAACTGCTCTTATTCCTCATTGTTGGACCAAACTAGTTTTAATTGTTTAAATCCCCACTTATTTTATGGCCAGCTCCGTTTTAATTTTTCCTAATCCTCTTATTTGATGGCCACTTCTTTTATTTGTGTAAATACCTATTTTTTCATCGCCAGTTCAGTTTTAATTGTTCTTAATCCTCATTTTTAATGACCAGTCCAGTTTTATTTGTTAAAATCCACATTTTTTCGATGGCCAGTTCGGTTTGTGTTTATGTGATGTTTTCGAGAAAACAAAAGGAAGTGAGTCAGTAAAATTAATATTCGAGGCCTTACGCCTAATCACGTGCTCCTATGCACCTCTTGGCACACATCTCTAATGTGTCATACGAATTGAATTCAAAATCAAACATGTCACACTCACCTAAATATTATTCAAAAACATTTTTTTCCAAAAATGGCCCAAATAGGACTGGTTCAGTTGTTTTGTTCGGTTTGGACGATTTGGTCAGTATTTTCGATGTACAATTAATTTGTTTGTACAATAAAAAATAATTAAAAAAGCGTTGTTTCCGTGTTTTAATTCGTTCCGATGCTTCTCCTGTTCGCTCTGACGGAAAAAAAATTAATTAATTCCCACGATATACATAAAGAACGGGATTTCATAGTTTTTTCCTTTTTTCGTGAGTGACAGGTATTTTCGAATGCATATTTATAAGGAGCTTTCGAAGGACAGTATTAACGCATGTTAATCATGGACTTCCTGGCTACCGAAACTTTACCCGAAATTAACGTGTTTTTTTTATAGGGTCAAAATATGTTTTTTTTTAACCCAATTACTATCTGTCGCATTTTTTAAGTCTCCACGTGGACTAATTACCGGACAGATGTATCACGCGATGAATTTCGCATTAGTTAGCTACCTATGGGCGTGAAGTTAATAAAATTGTAGATAAACAAATTTTTGCTTGTTTTTATCAGATTTTAGACATTGAAAGTTTTTGTTTTGAAAAGTTTCTTTTTAGGCAGATTTTATAGTTTTCGATGAAAGATCCTTTTTTGGCACGCATTGAACCATTTTCGATCAGAAAGACCCTTTTTAGGCAGATTTTCATAGTTTTCGATAAAAGAAGACCATTTTTTACCAGACTTGCACCATTATCGATAACGTAAGACCCTTTTTAGGCAGATTTTTTATCTTTTTCGACGAAAGAAGATCCTTTTTAGGCAGATTTTCGTAGTTTTCGATGGAGTAGGACCCTTTTTAGTCAGACTTTGAACCATTTTCGATTAGATAAGACCCTTTTTAGGCAGATTTTCATAGTTTTCGATAAAAGAAGACCATTTTTAACCAGACTAGCACCATTATCGATAACGTGAGACCCTTTTTAGGCAGATTTTTATCTTTTTCGACGAAAGAAGATCCTTTTTAGGCAGATTTTCGTAGTTTTCGATGAAGTAGGACCCTTTTTAGTCCGACTTTGAACCATTTTCGATTAGATAAGACCCTTTTTAGGCAAATTTTCGTAGTTTTTTGATGACATAATTTCGTTTTTAGGCAGACTTTGAAACATTTATGATAAGATAAGGCCCTTTTTAGGCAGATTTTCATAGTTTTCGATAACAGAAGACCATTTTTAACCAGACTTGCACCAGTATCGATAACGTGAGACCCTTTTTAGGCAGATTTTTATCTTTTTCGACTAAAGAAGATCCTTTTTAGGCAGATTTTCGTAGTTTTCGATGAAGTAGGACCCTTTTTAGTTAGACTTTGAACCATATTCGATTAGATAAGATCCTTTTTGCTCAATTTTGATGAAATAAACCGCATGCACCCTACTTGAAGTATTGTTTTTGAGATTTATGAGATCTAAAGTGTTTTATGATTTTGTTAGGGTAGCCCAGGAAGGGAAAGCAGTTCGCCTAGATCTCCAGGTCCGGCGGGAGCGGGAGCCGCACCCGGAGGCGGACGTTGCTGTGAAACGGGTCGACCAATCTTCACCGATCCGATCACCGGCCATTCGGTCTGCTCGTGCCAGTACGACATGCTCGCCTATCAGAGGCTACCTCCGCTCGGCGTCTACCCTTCGCCTTACCCGCCCGAAGCGGTCGCCGCCTATTTCCCTGCAGCCGCAGCCGCCGCAGCCGCCTCGCTCAACCCACCGGACCAGCCGCCTTTTTACCCAGCTGTAAGTACTAACTTTAAAGTGCGCAACGTTTTTTTACTTTTATCGATTAAGGTGTGGTCTAGTGATAAACAGATAGGTGTTAACTGTGTTTGTTTTATCGGGGTGACACGTCACGAATACAATGCACGAAACGGTCCGTAATCAGTCGTTTTATAATGAAACCACGCTCGAAATCAAGATTGGAAAAAGTTTTCAAAAAATCAAATTATCTTGGAAAATAAAACCACTAAAGCTAAATTATTGTTGCTTTTACACAACTAAAAACACGTATTTCATATAAAAATATGTTTTTTTCGACCTCAAAAAGTTCTCCACTTTTTTAACCGAAAAATTTCAATTTTTTGATTTAGCCAAAAAAGTGGTTTTAGACTGTTTTTAGGGTGAGAAACACGAATCTGAAGTTTGTTATCGATATAAAAATATTTTTTTCGACCTCACCAAAGGGGGGACCCTTCTCTACTTTTTGGAGCTCAAAATTTTTATGTTTCGATTTAGCCTAAAATGTGGTTTTTGACGTTTTTTAGGGTGAGGAAGACGAATCTGAAGTCGGTTTTTCGATATAAAAATATTTTTTTCGGCCTCACCAAAGGGGGGACCCTTCTCTACTTTTTGGAGCTCAAAATTTTTATGTTTCGATTTAGCCTAAAATGTGGTTTTTGACGTTTTTTAGGGTTAGGAAGACGAATCTGAAGTCGGTTTTTCGATATAAAAACATTTTTTTCGAGCTCACCAAAGGGGGGACCCTTTTCGACTTTTTGGGTCCGAAAAATTTCATTTTTTGATTCAGCCCAAAATTTGTTTTTAGACGTTTTTTAGGGTGAGAAACACGAATCTGAAGTCGGTTTTTCGATATAAAAATATTTTTTTATACCTCACCAAAGGGGGGACCCTTCTCCACTTTTTCGAACGAAAAATTTCAATTTTTTGATTTAGCCAAAAAAGTGGTTTTAGAGTGTTTTTAGGGTGAGAAACACGAATCTGAAGTTGGATTTGTTTTCAGATTTTTTTCCCCAATGGTTTTAGGTGTCGACATTTTATGAGCTCCGGAGGTTTTGTTTGATTACCAACGCTTTTTCTGGTCACGATCTGGATCCAATCGACTCCCCCCTTCGAGGACCCCCTCCTCCACTCTTTTTGTACGACGAACCGCATAAACGGCCTCCCTTACACAACTCAAACCGACCCACATTTACAAATCGATCACAGAAAGCAAAAATTAAGATGAAAAATATGAACAAAATAAATAGAAAGTCTAAAAACATAAACCGTGACCGGTGTTTTGAGAAAAAAGTTCGTTTTTTGGCAACAAGATACGCCCTAATTACAATAATTATAAATTAAAAATAATGAATAATTGGCTCGAGTATGTAAAAGAGGGGAAGGAGAGGTTGCATTATGTCCCCACGGTTGTTCAATATTGTAAACCCGGTCGGAAGCTCGTGTTGTTCTAAAGCTCTAGCCCGCGAACCTAATTAGTCCCCAACGATTACATAACAAACCGGACTTAGTAAACGCATTTTAGTCGCTAATCTCCCAGGCCGTGTTTTTATATGGGAAATGAGCATGGAATTTGGATTTTTCACGGGTCGAAAAAGTGGAAAAATGTGAGGGGAAATGTGAACCGATTTCACACTTCAGATTCGTTATTTTCATCAAAAATCAATTTTTTGGCAAAAGAAAAGGGAAATTTTTGGGTCTAAAAAGTGAAAAAACCCTTTAGTAAGGTACAAAACAAATTTTATATCGAAAAACCGACATCAGATTCGTGTTTTTCACCCTAAAATACGTTTAAAACCACGTTTTGGGCTCAATTTAAAAATAAATATTTTCGTGTCCAAAAAGTAGAGAAGGGTCCCCCCTTTGGTGAGCTCGAGAAAAATATTTTTATATCGAAAAACCGACTTCAGATTCGTGTTTCTCACCCTAAAATACGTCTTAAACCACATTTTGGGCTCAATTTAAAAATAAATATTTTCGGGTCCAAAAAGTAGAGAAGGGTCCCCCCTTAGGTGAGCTCGAAAAAAATATTTTTATATCGAAAAACCGACTTCAGATTCGTCTTTCTCACCCTAAAATACGTCTTAAACCACATTTTGGGCTCAATTTAAAAATAAATATTTTCGTGTCCAAAAAGTAGAGAAGGGTCCCCCCTTTGGTGAGGTCAAAAAAATTCTATTTTATATCAAAAAAACCACTTCACATTCGTGTTTTTCACCTTAAAATACGCCTAAAACCACATTTTTTGCTCAATTAAAAAACAAAAATTTTCGGGCCCAAAAAGAGGAGAAGAGGTCGAAAAATAAACTTTTCTATATCGAAAAAACCGACTTCAGATTCGTTTTTCTCACCCTAAAAAACGACCAAAACCTTACCTCTTATAAATATTTTAACTTTCCCCCTTCCATTTTCTTCAAAACCCATTTCCTCTCTTATTTGCGAAATGACCCAGATTTTATACAACTTTTATCGTACTGTCGTTTTTAAAATAAATGACTTAATAGACACGCTATTTTAGGTTCCTTTTTTTAATTTTCTCGTACTTCCAGATAGAGAGGCGTAATTAGAGCAAGCCGTATAATTAGAGGCTAACACCGTGTTCGCTATGTTTACTAAATATGTTTCCCCTTTAACATGTATTATTCATTCGCACGAAAAAACCGAGAGAGAGGGAAAAACTCTTTTTTGATTCTTTAATTATGGAGCAGACAGGCTTTAAAAAATACGAAACCTTCTTTTGTAAAAGAGAAAACCTTTTCTTAATATGGTCGCGAATATCTTTTGCTGCGACTAAAGGCCTTTTGATCTTTAAATCTTGTTTATTGCTCATAGGAACTTTTGTTCAGGTGAATTCCAGAAGCTCAGGGCATATTGTGTACTAAATCCGGTTTTAAATAAATAAAAAAGTTTCTATCTTTCTTTTTTAATATCTAAAAAGGAGAAAATATTGATTTTTCAAAGAAAATATATTTTTTATTGTCTTATAGAGGAGTTTCTATATTATAAAAGTTCTTACAAATAACAGTTTTTGTCTAAAATAAGGTACATATAGTAAAAAAACTTTATTAGACATTCCTCACCCTTAAAAACGTCAAAAACCACATTTTTGACTCAATTAAAAAATAAAAATTTACGGGCACTAAAAGTAGAGAAGGGTCCCCCCTTTGGTGAGCGCAAAAAAAATATTTTTATATCCAAAAACCGACTTCAGATTCGTGTTCCTCACCCTAAAAAACGTCAAAAACCACATTTTGGACTAAATTAAAAAATATAAATTTTAGGGTCCAAAAAGTGAAGAAGGGTCCCCCCTTTGGTGAGGTCGAAAAAAATATTTTTATATCGAAAAACGGACTTCAGATTCGGTTTTCTCACCCTAAAAAACGTCAAAAACCACAATTTGGGCCAAATCGAAAAGTGAAAATTTTCAAGTCGAAAAAGTAGAGAAGGGTCCCCCCTTTGGTGAGCTCGAAAAAAATATTTTTATATCGAAAAACCGACTTCAGATTCGTGTTCCTCACCCTAAAAAACATCTAAAACCACATTTTGGGCAAAATAAAAAAATAAAAATTAAAGGTTTTTTATGATTCTTCATTCTTTAGAATCATTTGTTATCCCTTGTAAATTATAATCTTTGTTCATAAATCCTTATAATCTTTCATTATCCCTTGTAAATTGTAATCCTTACTATTTCATTTTTTCATTTGAAACCAGGAAAATTCATATTTTTTGGGTTGTTGCGGTAAAAAGTAAAAGTAAACCGTCCATCCGTTGATATCGTGATGTCCGTGCAGGAAATTCATATAACTCGAAAGGACCTTTTTTTTTTTTCGGGTTCTTCCTGTTTGATACTTCGCCGATTTTTCTGTAATAGTTGCCCAAAAAACGTCGAGTTATGTAAATATTAGCATATATGGTTAAGGAGTGTAAAGTGCTCATTTACCCGTGACCGTTTGATATAAAAATGAATTTTAAAAGAGGTGCTAATTGGAAGGCAGTTTTTCCTTTCTGGTGTCATTTTCTTCGATGTGAGGCATCGTTTCCTTTATAGTCGGACGGAAAAACAAAGAAACTAATTAAAATTTTATATTATGAATAAAAACGACGGAAATATGTGGAATTAAATGTTCCGTGACTTGAGAAATTCTTTTTTTCGGATTTTAATTATTATGTTAACGGACTCTTTTGTACCGTTCATATTTCTTGGAAGGCAAAGAAAAAAACACATTTTTTTCAACATCCTCATCTTTAATTATCAACATCAATTAAGACCTACTTTACTCAGAATTACGATTTCCTTGATTTTCTTTTTTATCATACACAGGGAAATTGTAGGTAAACATAATAATTTATAAAAAATAAATTTATAATTATAAATACAATACTTCATAAAACGTTTATAATCACTTGTAATCTTTATGAAATCACTGATACCTAATAATCCTTCATAATGAATATTAATCGAATGTTTTATTTATTTTTTATTCTTGGATCTAATTGTCTAATTTGTTAATTTCTAATGTTTTATAAATGTCAAGTGCGAAATTAACATACAATTCGGTAAAGACCAAAAAAAAAAAAAAAAAAGATTAGATTGAATGCTAAATTTTGTAAATGAGCTGGGAAATATGTAAAATTTATGCCTGTTTTTCGATATAAAATACCTAGTTGGTTTTATTCGACCTAACCCAAAGGGGCCCCCCTTCTTCATTTTTTGGAAAAAATAATTTTTATTTTTTAATTTACCCCAAAATGGACGTTTTTTTTAGGGTGAGAAACACGAATCTGAAGTCGGTTTTTCGATATAAAATTGTATTTTTCGACCTCACCAAAGCGGGGGACCCTTCTCTACTTTTTGGACACGAAAATTTTTATTTTTTAATTGTGCCCAAAATGTGGTGTTAGACGTATTTTAGGGTGAGAAACACGAATCTGAAGTCGATTTTTCGATATAAAATTATTTTTTTTGACCTCACCAAAGGGGGGACCCTTCTCTACTTTTTGGGCCTGAAAATTTTTATTTTTTAATTGAGCCCAAAATGTGGTTTTAGACGTATTTTAGGGTGAGAAACACGAATCTGAAGTCGGTTTTTCGATATAAAAATATTTTTTTCGACCTCACCAAAGGGGGGACCCTTCTCTACTTTTTGGGCCTGAAAATTTTTATTTTTTAACTGAACCCAAAATGTGGTTTTAGACGTATTTAAGGGTGAGAAACACGAATCTGAAGTCGGTTTTTCGATATAAAATATATTTTTCGACCTCACCAAAGGCCCTTCTCTACTTTTTGATCCTGAAAATTTTTATTTTAATTGAGCCCAAAATGTGGTTTTAGACGTATTTTAGGGTGAGAAACACGAATCTGAAGTCGATTTTTCGATATAAAATTATTTTTTTCGACCTCACCAAAGGGGGGACCCTTCTCTACTTTTTGGGCCTGAAAATTTTTATTTTTTAATTGAGCCCAAAATGTGGTTTTAGACGTATTTTAGGGTGAGAAACACGAATCTGAAGTCGGTTTTTCGATATAAAAATATTTTTTTCGACCCCACCAAAGGGGGGACCTTATTGTCTTTTTCGACCAAAAATTTTTTTGGATTAGCTCAAAATGTGGTTTGCAACGTTTTTTAGGGTGAGAAACACGATTCTGATGTTACTTTTCAAAATAAACAATTCATTTTTGGATTGAGAAATCTGAAGTTTTTTTTTATCTTCTGATTTAAGAATTCTGAATGTGAAGTTTATGATTTATAAGCATCGGTAGCGGTTTTAAAAGGGAAGAATAAGTCCTTCATTAGTCTCCTATTTAGGATGTTAACGTCTCTATCGCAAGGCCAACATCAATAGAAGCATTATTAATGAACCTGTCAACTAATTTATTAATAACATCATCCTCAGATGTTTTTTTTTCTATTCTTTTGTATTTCTGACATTTCGTTTTTTTTCTCCAGGGTGTCGGCCTCGATGTGAAAGACGGGCTACCTTCGGGAGCACCGGGATGGCCCTACCCGAGCGTCTACCACCCCTACGACGCCGCCGCCTTCGCCGCCTATCCTTTCAACGGGTAAGTCAAACATTCTCACCATTTTTTCAAACCGTCTCGGAACCGCCTTTTTATCCTCTCTAAACATTTGTTCAGGCCTTATCGCTTTATTTGTTCCCCTCCCAAAATGAACGACTTTTTAGGCCTTTTTTTCGCATCTTTTTAATCGGCAAATACATTATCCCATTGAAGTCTATTGACATTTTTTTTATACACTATCGCTTGTCCCACTTTAGAGGCAATTTTTAAATGGAGCAAACAAACCTTTGATTAAACACTTTTTAAAAGTATAACAAAAAATGTCATTAACAATCCTTTTAACAAGTTAAATATTATCATAATAACATGATAGAGAAACAGATTTTTTTCTGATAAACGTTTCATTTCTGTCAACCTATGGAAAAAGGTCATTTTTTGATCATTGGGTCATTATGTTGAATACTATTCTCTAGTTACCGGAGATAAGAGCTATTGAGGTTGGTCTCACGACTTTTAGGGCTTATATATTCGTGATCAGGACGATCTGGAGATCACGAAAAAGAAGGTAGATAAAGGGGATATATGTTACTTTCTTGAAAATGATACATTTTGGGTGTAAAATGTTGATATATATAGGAGGCTGGTTGGAATCAGACTAATCCTTCCCGGTTGCGGCCTCCTAAATCCCGGTCAGGGAGTAGCTGCGGAAGGGACAAAGTGTTTAAGCCAATTTTAAGACGGGGCTTTCCCTTGTTCCGCCATTAAAGCCCTTAGGGGGGACAAGAAGGTAAGGGAGGCATCCTTTACATCTAATTGTCCCCCTTACTAGGGTTCTCCAATTAAACCTCCCCAGGTAGTGAAAAATTCAAAATCCGCTAAAATGTTTCACTGATAAACGTCCTTTAGTCTAATGGGAAAAAAAGGTTTTTTTGATTAAAAGTGGGGCTTTTCTGTTAATTGTCGACTAAAGAACCAGGTGGTGATTGACAATGGGAGAGAGGAAAAAAGGGGAGATTTAAAATACAGTCCACTCTAATTCATAACAAGCCTAAGTGAAGCGTAGGGGCGAAAAAAAGAATATAAATAAATAAAAAAAAAAAAGAGTTTGTGAAGAGGGTTGATGTCGGGGTAGAAAAGAGTGTAGGGGAGAAAACCTCGTGATATGTGTGAATAATAGACGGGGGAAGGGTGGGGAAATGCGGGAATCGTGTAGCTCCTGGTCAACACATGACTACCTAAATCGATTTTGTGTCCGAGGGTCAGGTTTTTCTGACCCTTCTGTCTCTTAGGCTCCTTTTTTTTCCCCCCCAGAGGATTTTTGTCAAGAGTCGGGGACAGTTTTGTACCTTTAAATCCGATAAAACCCTCCCCTTTTTATAAAAGAGGGTAGTTAACGAGAACGAAAATTAAGAAAAGATCACAACGGATGCTGAGTCTAAAAAAAATTAGGCTGTATCCTCCCACGTGAAAAACAGACGAGGATTTAATTTAGAACTTTCTCCCCAACAATTTTTTCTCCAGCCATTCAGTAGCGCTAATAGTTCAAACTAGTGAACATTTTCTACGTATTTCTACCATAAAGAAAAAGACGTTTTGAATAATAAGAGCCTTCGCATATTTACCTTTCATATAAGGATCTCGCCGTGAAGCCAAAATGTTTCCCTAAACGGAAAGTTAACGCTAATATTCTAATAGCACGTGTCCCCTTTAGTTAGGAAGAGAGGGGAGGACCCATACGTGTCTTTGACTCTTCGGTTATCCACCGGTTTCCGACCCGCCCAAATAAGTCGATCCCATCCGCCCCACGTAACTTCTATTGTCTTCTTTTTCATTATTCCAAGCGCAATCCAAGTATTATTAAATTTTAAAACAAAATTATTTTATTTCATATCGAAGTTAATTTGTGTCGAGTCGTAAATTTCAAACAAAAAATCTACCTAAAACTGGTTTATTAAACATAGACTGTGCTCACTATGTATGAAGACTGTATAAATAGCCCTTGGACTCTAGACATCGTCAGATGTCGCTAAATAACTCTAGACATCGTCAGATGTCGCTAAATAACTCTAGGCATCTTCAAATATCGTCGAATAACTCTAGACATCGTCAGATATCTTCAAATAACTCTATGCATCGTTAGGTATCGCCAAAAGAGCTCTAGGTATCGTAAGATAATGTCAAATACCCTCTATATATGATCAAAAACCTCTAGATATCTTCAAAACCCTCTAGATATCTTCAGATATATTCATAACCCTGTAGATATCTTCAGATATATTCATAACCCTGTAGATATCTTCAGATATATTTAAAACCCTCTAGATATCTTCAGATATATTCAAAACCCTATAGTTGTCTTTCGATCTCTTTATAACCCTCTAGATATCTTCAGATATATTAAAACTCCATAGACATCTTGAGGATATCTTAAGATATCTTCAAAACCCTCTAGATATCTTACGATATATTCAAAACCCTCTAGATATCTTACGATATATTCAAAACCCTATTGATATCTTCAGGATATCTTCAAAACCCTCTAGATATCTTCAGATATATTCATAACCTTGTAGATATCTTCAGATATATTTAAAACCCTATAGATATCTTCAGATATATTCAAAACCCTATAGATGTCTTTCGATCTCTTTAAAACCCTCTAGATATCTTCAGATATATTAAAACTCTATAGAAATCTTGAGGATATCTTCAGATATCTTCAAAACCCTCTAGATATCTTCAGATCTCTTTAAAACCCTCTAGATATCTTACGATATATTCAAAACCCTATTGATATATTCAGGATATCTTCAAAACCCTCTAGATATCTTCAGATCTCTTTGAAACCCTCTAGATATCTTCAGATATGTATATTCAAAACCCTATAGATATTTTCAGATCTCTTTGAAACCCTCTAGATATCTTCAGATATCTTCAAACCCTCCAGAGATATATTCAAAACCCTATAGATATCTTCAGATATCTTCAAAACCCTCTAGATATCTTCATATAATATCTTCAAAACCCTCTAGATATCTTCAGATCTCTTTGAAACCCTCTAGATATCTTCAGATATGTATATTCAAAACCCTATAGATGTATTCAGATCTCTTTGAAACCCTCTAGATATCTTCAGATATCTTCAAACCCCCTCTAGAGATATATTCAAAACCCTCTAGATATCTTCAGATATCTTCAAAACCCTCTAGATATCTTCATATATTATCTTCAAAAACCATTAAATTTAGTCAGATATCGCCAAAAGCCTCTAGATATCGTCAACAACCTCCAGATATCATCAGAAACCTCTTAGACATCGTTAAAGAGCTCTTGATTGTAACGAAATTTGAAGTTAATTGACGACGACGACATTTGACAATATTGAACGATATTGGACAACATTTGAAGTTCTGGCGATACTTTACGATAGTGGACGATATCTAATGTTACCTATTCCAAGATATCTAACGATATTTGAAGTTGAAGTGACAGTCAATAATAACAATATCTGACCATATCCCTTGAAAAATATCGAAAGCCTTTAAAAAATAAAACTGAGAAGTAGGCTTTGTGGAGTCTAAGGGCTTTGAAGTTGTCGTATTCCTCCGGTTTTCTCGAAAGAACCGCCTTAATTCTAAAGACTTCTGAGAAGGCGCTGCGATTTTTTTCGCATCTCCATTCCTTTTAATTGTGGCGGTCTTTTTAAACTTTTTTCCTTCTCTCTTTATTTTAATGCCTTTTCTACTATTCTTGTTCACCTTGGTTTTCTCGCCTCTCCTTCCCTTTTCGTTTCGTTTTTGAAGTTTTATTTTGTGTTTTTGCCAGGTTAAAGTGCTTTTCACCTGAGAATCTTGTGGATAAATCGTTTTATTGCTTCTTTAACCGGGTAGTGTTGGAATTATCTCTTTTGGTGACGTTTACCCAGGATTCTGGTGTTTGAATCGTTTTATTGGTGTTTCAGCCATGTTTTTTACCTCTTTTATAGTGTTTATTCGTGATTATGACGATTGAAGCGTTTTAATGGCGTTTTAACCAGGTTATTTATCTCCTTTGATGCTTTTTTACCCAAGATTGTGGCGATTGAAACGTATAATTAGTATCATTTCCTATTTTTAGGTCAGAACCTGCACTTTTCCTCGTTATATACATAGTTCTGCTCAATTTTCTCATAGTTAGGGATCACAATAGCATTTCAAGGTTTAAATAATAATTAAAATATGTTTATATATGTTAACATTTTATAGATAAAATGCACTTTGTGTAATTAAAAAAAGGAAAATAAACAAGAGGTATTTTTAAATGCTTAATCAAGGACATGGAGGGACAATTATTCAATTAAACTAATGGTCTTGGAAGGCCTGTGGGAGAAAAATCAAAGAGGTTGAGGTTAACATATAAAGTACACGGGTTTCTGAAGCTTTCTCGCTAGTCCGTTTTCCAGGCCTAGTCCTTAATGGAGCTAAAACGCGATAAAGGAGAAACAGGATCGCCCTCCCCTCTCGCCCGGCCGCCCTTCTTCTTAGGGACGCGGCCACGTTCAATTAGAAGGCGAGAGAGAGACGAAGAGTGAAAAAAGGCGAGGCGGAGGAGATAAAAATTCCGTCGCTAATGTAGATTCTGTGTCCGAGCTTGTGTGGAGCGAATACATGCACCCGGACTTTCCAATTAAGATAAACTTAATAACACACTGTATGTAATAGTGAATCTTCCAAAGACACAAAATCAAAAACTAAATAAAACTAAGAAGAAGAATAATCCATAATAATGGACGACATCCAACGTTTTGCGACATTTGATCTAGCGTTGTTTAGCTTGATGGTATCTGAAGACAACCAGCAATACCCTACTATATTTATATCTTTTTGGATTGTTTATTTATTATTAACATCGTTAGATATCGTCAAATATCGTTAGATCTGCTATGATATGGTCCAATAGAGTTAGGTAACGTTAGATATTTTCTAATATCGTTAGATATCGTCTAAGATCTTTAGATATCGCTTAATATCGTCGTTTGATATCGTCTAATCTCGTTAGATATCGTTCAATATTGTTAGATATCGTCCAATATCGTCAGATATCGTGCAATATCGTTAAATATCGTCAAATATCGTTTGATATCGTCGGATATCGTCCAATCTCGTTAGATATGGTGCAATATCGTTAGATATCGTCCAATATCGTCGGATATCGTTAAATATCGTCAAATATCGTTGGATATAGTGCAATGTCGTTATATAGAGTCTAATATCGTTTGATATCGTCGGATATCGTCCAATCTTGTTAGATATCGTGCAATATCGTTAGATATTGTCCACTATCGTCGGATATCGTGCAATATTGTTAAATATCGTTGGATATAGTGCAATGTCGTTATATATAGTCTAATATCGTTAGATATCGTCTTAATATCAATGCAAAATGAAATTTAACACCCAAAAGTCCCATCAATTTGAGAAAATTTTGAAACTTTTAGGCCCACTATTCGGTTGTTTAAAGATACGTTCAATTGTCCCCCCCTCCGCGCAAAATCGTTCAAAAACGTCGGCCAAAGGTGACGTCATCAGGTGACAAGGTGGAGAGAGGGCGAAGGAGTCCGCGTCCGCCGACAAAGAAGATTCCATAAGACACCTCGTGCATTCCGCCGGGTCTTTCATTACAGGCGCCTAATAACACTTAACTCACGACTTTAAATGGGAGTCATTACCCAACGCGAGAGCCCTTTTCTACGACCGCCTCTTTTTTCCCCTCAACCCTTTTATTCGACGCTGTATATAGGTGAACCTTTTTTTTATATCGAATCAACGGAGATAGCGTGTCGATATTTAACGATAGTTAGGTACCTGATCATATACAGCAATATCTGACGATATACAAATATATCTGACGATATAAAGCTAAATCTGGCGATGCACAGAGTTATCTGACGATGTACAGTTATCTGACGATATAAAGCCTATATCTGGCGATCCACATAGTTATCTCACGATATACAGAGTTATCTGACGATATACAGAGTTATCTGACGATATACAGCTTTATCTGACGATATACAGAATTATCTGACGATATACAGATTTATCTGACGATATACAGCTTTATCTGACGATATACAGAGTTATCTGACGATATACAGATTTATCTGACGATATACAGCTTTATCTGACGATATACAGAGTTATCTGACGATATACAGATTTATCTGACGATAATATACATAGTTTTGTTACGATATACAGAGTTATCTGACGATATACAGCTTTATCTGACGATATACAGCTTTATATGACGATATTCAGCGATATCTGATGTATGATAATATCTGACGACAATCGAATATAACTGACTACCTATATTGATTATTTCGAATTTAAAATATTTGACTATATTTGACAATAATCGAACGATATTGTGCGAAATCTGACGATATTCAACTATATTCACTGATATCTGACGATTTTGACGATAATCGATGACTTTCGATGATATCCGAGATAAAGTCTGTGCAACGAGATTTGACGATTTTGACGATACTTAGCGATGATTTGAGGTAAATTTCGATTTGATATTCTGTTTGACATCGTTGAAAACTCAACCACTTATGTCGAGTGTGACAAAAGGGGAAATAGAAAGGGGAGAAGAGAAAAAACACGAAGAAAGATGGCGCCTAACCCTAAAGCGGTAGAGGGGACACTGGATATCCCTGTTTTTTTGTTATTTTTCTATTTAATTTATAAAGCGAATCTTTTTCTAAAATCGGTTTAAAGGGGGAAAAAAGAGGCTTAATTTAAATATATCTTTTCAATAAATAATTGCGAGCTTAAGCCTGAAGAGATTGCTTATTCAATTACCCGAGGAGGTTGAGGAATGAATTATAAAGTCGGAGAGTATTAAGGGTCGGTTAAGGGAAGGGAAGACATTACACAGTTCTTAAAGTAAAACAGGGAAGAAACCTTCCCGGTTTAATTTGAGTCAGCGACTTTTTTTTCTTCCGTCCCCTTTTTATAATTGGGGGATTTGAGCGGGTCTCATCGGGTTTACGAGCGTATCGGATGCGACCTCGTGCCACGGCGTTGGAGTGTAAATAAAAGCCGTGAAGGGGGGAGATTTGTGAAGTAAATATTTGAATGCTTTAGACAACCGAGAAAATCCAAAATAAACGTTTTTTTCCCCCTTCTAATTTCTCGTTTCTTACAGATATGGTATGGACCTGAATGGCGCCCGTCGAAAAAACGCGACGCGAGAGACGACTTCGACCCTCAAAGCGTGGCTTAACGAACACAAAAAGAACCCTTACCCGACCAAAGGTGAAAAGATCATGTTGGCCATTATAACGAAGATGACGTTGACGCAAGTTTCCACCTGGTTCGCCAACGCCCGGAGGCGGCTCAAGAAGGAAAACAAAATGACCTGGGAGCCCCGGAATCGGGTCGACGATGAAGACAACAACAACGACGAGACCACCCCGGGGAGGAAAAGCGACGAAAACAAAGACAATTTAGGTAAGGATCATCATTTCTCTTCATTTATTAACTTACCTATAACCTCAAAAAGTTGCTACATTCTGCCTAATCATCACTAGATGATCGTTAATACCTTTCATGTCGTTAATAATCTCTAGAAAGAGTCGAAATATAGGTAACTGAAATACACTATACGTAGCTATACTTAACGATATCTACAGATACTTAACGATATCTACCGATACTGAAAGATATCTAGAGATACTTAACGATATCTAGCTATACTTAACGATATCTAGCGATACTTAACGATATCTAGCTATACTTAACGATATCTAGCGATACTTAAAGATATCTAGCGATACTTAACGATATCTAGCGATACTTAAAGATATGTAGCGAAACTTAACGATATCTAGCGATACTTTAAGATATCTAGCGATACTTAACGATATCTAGCTATACTTAACGATATCTAGCTATACTTAACGATATCTAGCGATACTTTAAGATATCTTGCTATACTTAACGATATCTAGCTATACTTAACGATATCTAGCAATACTTAACGATATCTAGCGATACTTAACGAATTATAGCGATACTTAACGATATCTAGCTATACTTAACCATATCTAGCGATACTTAACGATATCTAGCGATACTGAAAGATATCTAGAGATACTTAACGATATCTAGCTATACTTAACGATATCTAGCGATACTTAACGAATTATAGCGATACTTAACGATATCTAGCTATACTTAACGATATCTAGAGATACTTAACGATATCTACCGATACTGAAAGATATCTAGAGATACTTAACGATATCTAGCTATACTTAACGATATCTAGCGATACTTAACGATATTTAGATATACTTAACGATATCTAGCGATACTTAATAATATATAGCGATACTTAACGATATCTAGCGATACTTAACGAAATCTAGCGATACTTAACGAAATCTAGCGATACTTAACGATATCTAGCGATACATAACGATATCTAGCGAAACTTAACGATATCTAGCGATACTTAACGATATCTAGCGATACTTAACGATATCTAGCGGTACTTAACGATATCTAGCGATACTTAACGATATCTAGCGATACTTAACGATATCTAGCGATACTTAACGATATCTAGCGATACTTAACGATATCTAGCGATACTTAACGATATCTAGCGATACTTAACGATATCTAGCGATACTTTAAGATATCTAGCGATACTTTAAGATATCTAGCGATACTTAACGATATCTAGCTATACTTAACGATGATATCTAGCTATACTTAACGATATCTAGCTATACTTAACGATATCTAGCTATACTTAACGATGATATCTAGCTATAATTAACGATATCTACCGATACTTAATATAGATATCTACCTTTCATGTCGTTAATAATCTCTAGATAGAGTCGAAATATAGGTCACTGAAATACACTTTAATATCTCAGATATCGATAAACCGTCCTTTATCTACAGAACGTCGCTAGATATCGTTTAGCATAGTTGTTGTCAAAACGACGCTAGAAATCTTCAAAAGTGGCTCTGGTCATCATCGCTAGATATCGTTTAGCATCTCTTAGTTGTCGTCAAAACGTCGCTACAGTGACAATATCGTTAAAAGTGGCTAGAGGTCATTAATCATTCCTAGATATCGTTTAGCTAATGGGTGTCGTCTAAACGTCGCTAGATATCGTCAAAAGTGGCCAGAGGTCATTTAATCATTGGCATCGCTAGATATTTAAGTGGCCTCGATATATGCAAGCATCAAAATTACAGAATAAATCATTTGAGGGTTCTTAAGACATTTCAAATCAGAGCATTTATTTAATACGTCAGTTCCATTAAATATACAGTTATCACGATGGTATATAACAAGAGGGGTCCACCCCTATTGGCTTAAGATGAGAGGGGTGGTTGAATATTTTTTTTCCGTTCATGGGAAAACGTTGGAAGGGAACTCAAAAGGGAGCATTATAATTCCGTTATGGTTTCCCACTGACATCCACAATAACGTGATTAAAGGAAGGCTTGATTTATTGACTCGATACCTCTTTTCATTGTGTTAAAGGAGCCTGCGTTTAATTACATATGATTGTCATGGGGTTGACGCGTGTTTGCTTATTTTTCGTTTGTACGCGTGCACCGAATTTGCATCGGCCAGACAAGCCACCCTCTGTTTACCCTCCTACTCTCTTCCTCCTCCCCCGATACGTTAAAAGACAATTTTATTCATGGAGGCGTCAATATTTGCCTTCAATATACACCCCTTTAAATCTCTCTTTTCCCTTCAAACTCCTCTGTTATTAGACTTTGTTATTGTTAGACACACAGTTTACCATATATCGGCCACTCTTAAACATTTTATGAATACTCAAACAGGTTCATGTTTTCATAAATGGGATAAGTCATTTATTTAAACGAAATCCTCTCTGTTTTTTCACCAAGACAGACCTAGAGGTTACGAAAATTCGCCATCCATCTTCGATTGAGCTGTTCATGTAAATGATGTTAAAAAAGTGATACCTAGTGCTATCTAGGGATGGGTTTTGGATATTTTTAGCAATAATTTGCAACATGAAATGGTGCTGGACCATATTTAGCTTCATCTATTAAGGATATCTAGTGATACTTAGCTGTATAAAGAGTTTTTCAGTGCACATAGCGATGTCTCAACGATATGTAGTGATACTTATCGATACTTGACGCTATTCAGTGATAGTTAACGATACCAGCTATACTTGACGATTCCAAGCGATACTTGACGTTATTCAGTGATAACTAACGATATCTAGCGATACTTAACGATATCTAACGATACTTAACGATATCTAGCTATACTTGACGATATCTAGCTATACTTAACGATATCTAGAGATACTTAACGATATCTAGAGATACTTAACGTTATCTAGCGATACTTAACGATATCTAGAGATACTTAACGATATCTAGAGATACTTAACGATATCTAGAGATACTTAACGATATCTAGAGATACTTAACGATATCTAGAGATACTTAACGATATCTAGAGATACTTAACGATATCTAGAGATACTTAACGATATCTAGAGATACTTAACGATATCTAGCGATACTTAACGATATCTAGCGATACTTAACGATATCTAGCGATACTTCACTATACCTAGCGATACTTAACTATATCTAGCGATACTAAACTATATCCAGATACCATCCAAACCACCAAAATCACCACAACCACCAAAACCTTGAAAACCTCCAAAACCATCCATACCACCAAAATCACCGAAACCACCAAATCACCCAAACCACGAAAACCGCCAAAACCATCATAATCACCAAAACCACAAAAAATCACCCAAACCACAAAAAATCACCCAAACCACCAAAGTCACCCAAATTACCCAAACTACTAATTACACCTAAATCCAGCAACCTAACGATAGCCAGAGTTTGACATTTAGCAATGTTTTCACGATATCTGATGACTTTTGACGATATAGTTGTATGATTGTATTCTGTATGTGTTGATGTGAGTGTGTTGTTCTGTTTTAGATTCTAAGGATTCTGGGACTGGATCGAGCGAAGACGGTGACCGAGGAAGTCATCGTTTGGAGTTCGAGAGGTCGGGCGGTAACGCTGGGGGCGGCGGAGCGGGAAACGACACCGGTTCCGAATGGAGCGAATCACGCCCTGACAGTCCCGAATGTCTTTTCCTCCACCCCACGCCTGGCTACCCACGGTTTTCATCTCCTCCACAAGGTACGCCACCAACAACAAAACCCCGAATCTGGTCGTTGGCCGACATGGCGAACAAAGACGAGACGAGAACACCAGGCGGAAAGATGCCTTCTCCTTTAGCCGCAAGAGGTCTCCCCTACCCGCGACACCACGACCTCTACCGGGGCCTCTACGACCCCAGCATACTCGACTCCTACACCCGCATGGCCGCCCACAGTTCCCAATCTATGGCCGCACTCGTCGCCGCAACCGCAGCAGCCGCAGCCGCCAACTCCCCTTCCTTCTCAATCTCCTCACCTTCCTCCTCAACGTCACAAGAGCCCAAACCAGAACCTCCTCGAGCCTGACCACACTTGTGATTCCTTCGTTATGTGATAACCGAATAAAAAAAACATCAAAATGTATATATCAGTGTGAGAATGTACATGTGATAATCATTTTTTAGTATCCTCGTTTCTGTTTACCGAAAAACCTCCCCACAAACGCCTTCACACTCAGGCTGTCATATTTTTTATTTTTATACATTTTTTGGTCGGATTTCAACAACCTCCCAGACTACAAAATAACGGGTCACCTTCCCCAGAAATCCAACCAAAACTTTCATTTTTCAATTAACCACTATTTAAATCAATAGCGACAATAAACATAAGCACTAAACTACAGGGTGCTACAGTTAACTCCGCCTTCAGTTACTAAATAGCCGGATATTATTTTTTATACATTATTATATACAAAGTAATATATTTTAACAGATGAAAATATATATATAGAACCAGACAGAAATAGACGATTTTTCTTTAAATGCAATGTACCACAATGGATTACAAACAGAAATAAATTCTTTTCCTTATACCTTTTCTATACCTTAACCTTAATTTTATAACCTGTATGGGATTGACTAAGTTAAGGCAAAGGTACAGAACAGGTATAAGTAAAGAAATAAAGCATATACCTATATCCCATCCCCAAAAAGTTGAAAAAAATTCATTTTTCGGATACGAGAGACTAAAAAATATAAAGTTGCAATATTTGATCACTCGTTTTCATCCAAACTCAAGAACGAGGCTAGTCAAATTTTTTTTTAGGTGTTGAAATTACAAGTTTGAATTTCTTTTTTTAATGTATAAAGGCCCTAGAATTTTGTTACTATACGTCCCATTTGGGTTGTTCCAAGCACCAAATTTTAACAAATTGTATGTAAAATTATATATATTCGTGTTTGTAGGAATTTGTATTATATAGCTTTTTTCGCGACTTTGTATATTCAATGAGCTTTAAAAAAAAATATAAAAAAAATATTTAAAAATTTAGGATTTTTTCTATGTGTCAAAATTTGTATATATTAGATCTTTGTATATTATGTTATTTGCAGTATTATGGTTATTTATGTTTTTTGGATAGTTAGCGTTTAACGCGTCGTGATTTTGATCATGAAAACCCTGTATATCGTGTACAGTCCACTTTTTTTAATGAAAAAAATTCACCTTTATTTATATATTTTATTTTTTGGAACAACCCGGTGTAATATGTATAGATAGACGGTTATATACGTTTCACTCTATGTATATTCATGTATGTAACATTGTAGTCCTAATTAGGCAAGAAGACATTGCAGATGAAAAATAAAAATATTTGTTAAATTTTTGTGTTTTTTTGGATCCTTTTTTTGGGTCGGAATGGTTAATTAAGTGAGTGTATAACAAAGAGAGACGAGAAGATGGAAGGGGTCGGGTGATAAATAGTGACCAAGGGAGGGCTTTTTTTCCCCCGCCGCCTCCCTTGATTGATTGGAGGCGGTAGCGGCATTGAACAGCCATTAGTAGACCCCTTTCCGCTGATAAATTAATGAAAAACTCCCATCCGGGGTCTACAATGTACTAAAGAGGTGAGGATTAAAAAATTTATATTTTTAGAGCTGAAGATGGTTTGATGAAATTTCGAAACGGTCGGGAAATGAGGTTTTTGACGTTTTTAGGGTGAGGAACACTAATCTGAAGTCGGATTTTTGATATAAAGTTATTTTTTTCGACCCCACCAAAGGGGGGACCCTTCTCTACTTTTTCTACCAAAACATTTTCATATTTCGATTTGGCCCAAATAGTGGTTTTTGACGTTTTTTAGGGTGAGGAACACGAATCTGAAGTCGGTTTTACGAAATAAAAACATTTTTTTTTTTCGACCTCACCAAAGGGGGGACCCTTCTCTACTTTTTCGACCAAAACTTTTTCATATTTCGATTTGGCCCAAAATGTGGTTTTTGACGTTTTTTAGGGTGAGGAACACGAATCTGAAGTCGGTTTTACGAAATAAAAACATTTTTTTTTTCGACCTCACCAAAGGGGGGACCCTTCTCTACTTTTTCGACCAAAACATTTTCATATTTCGATTTGGCCCAAAATGTGGTTTTTGACGTTTTTTAGGGTGAGGAACACGAATCTGAAGTCGGTTTTACGAAATAAAAACATTTTTTTCGACCTCACCAAAGGGGGGACCCTTCTCTACTTTTTCTACCAAAACATTTTCATTTTTCGATTTGGCCCAAAATGTGGTTTTTGACGTTTTTTAGGGTGAAGAACACGAATCTGAAGTCGGTTTTACGATATAAAAACATTATTTTCGACCTCACCAAAGGGGGGACCCTTCTCTGTTTTTTCGACCAAAACATTTTCATTTTTTGATTTGGCCCAAAATGTGGTTTTTGACGTTTTTTAGGGTGATGAACACGAATCTGAAGTCGGTTTTATGATATAAAAACATTTTTTTTGACCTCACCAAAGGGGGACCCTTCTATACTTTTTCGGCCCCAAAATTTTTATTTTTTGACTGCACCCAAAATGTGGTTTCCGAGGTTTTTTGGGGTGAGGAACACGAATCTGAAGTCGGTTTTTGTATTTAAAAATATTTTTGTCTACCACACCAAAAAAATTCAGTTTAAGGAGATATATTAGGTTAGGTATCTATTTAGATGTTTTATTATGGCGATAAATCAATCAAGATTTCGAGGAAAAAAATGTGTAGGGTCGTAAAATGTCGGGACGGGTGAGAAGTCTCTTTACATCTCCGTTTACTATTCAAAATGTGAGAGGAGCATTTAATCTCCGGAGTCAATCAGTGTCTGTGGCGAGTGTGAGAAATGCCAAAGGAGTTTTTCGAGGCGGCTGAGTGAAGTTTTTGTGGCGGGCTTCGGGGAGGCGCGTCACCGGCAAGGCTTCCGAAAATTCCCCGTCCTCCTTTGTCGGGGAGGAGATAACATCTTCACCTGTCACCGACCCTTTTTTTTCCCCCTTTCTTCTTTTATGATTATTTCTTATCGCGGTTGATATGGCATTTTTAACTCCCCGCCAACTCTTTTTATCCTTTCGGGCAATCGTGTTAATCAAGATAGTCTTTCTTCGAACACCTAGCATGTGCCGGCAAAATCGCTAAAAAAATACAAAACAAATATTTTTTTTTTTAATTCTTAATGGCTACAGTGCCCGCCGCAATCAATTTTACGGTAAAAAAACAAGAATATGAAGATAGTTTTTCGATGTAATTACATTTTTCTTTTTAATCTCACCGTTTTTATGTGGTATTAGACATTTTTTAGGTTGAGGAACACGAGTCGGTTTTTCGATATAACACAATTTTTTCGACCTTAACAAAGGGGGGACCCTTCTCCACTTTTTCGATCAAAAAAGTTTCACTTTTCGATTTGGTCCAAAATGTGGTTTTTGACGATTTTTAGGGTGAGAAACTCGAATCTGAAGTCGGTTTTTCGATATAAAAACATTTTTTTCGACCTCTCCAAAGGGGGGACCCTTCTCTACTTTTTCGACCAATAAATTTTCATATTTCGATTTGGCCCAAAATGCGTTTTTCGACGATTTTTAGGGTGAGGAACACGAATCTGAAGTCGGTTTTTCGATATAAAAACATTTTTTTCGACCTCTCCAAAGGGGGGACCCTTCTCTACTTTTTCGACCAAAAAATTTTCATATTTCGATTTGGCCCAAAATGCGGTTTTTGACGATTTTTAGGGTGGGAATCTCGAATCTCAAGTCGGTTTTTCGATATAAAAACATTTTTTTCGACCTCTCCAAAGGGGGGACCCTTCTCTACTTTTTCGACCAAAAAATGTTCATATTTCGATTTGGCCCAAAATGCGTTTTTCGACGATTTTTAGGGTGAGAAACTCGAATCTGAAGTCGGTTTTTCGATATAAAAACATTTTTTTCGACCTCTCCAAAGGGGGGACCCTTCTCTACTTTTTCGACCAAAAAATTTTCATATTTCGATTTGGCCCAAAATGCGGTTTTTGACGATTTTTAGGGTGGGAATCTCGAATCTCAAGTCGGTTTTTCGATATAAAAACATTTTTTTCGACCTCTCCAAAGGGGGGACCCTTCTCTACTTTTTCGACCAAAAAATGTTCATATTTCGATTTGGCCCAAAATGCGTTTTTCGACGATTTTTAGGGTGAGAAACTCGAATCTGAAGTCGGTTTTTCGATATAAAAACATTTTTTTCGACCTCTCCAAAGGGGGGACCCTTCTCTACTTTGACGTTTTTGGTTTTTGACGTTTTTTAGGGTGAGGAACACGAATCTGAAGTCGGTTTTTCGATATAAAAACATTTTTTTCGATCTCTCCAAAGGGGGGACCCTTCTCTACTTTTTCGACAAAAAAAATTTTTTTTTTATTTTGATTTGGCCCAAAATGCGGTTTTCGACGATTTTTAGGGTGGGAAACTCGAATCTGAAGTCGGTTTTACGATATAAAAACATTTTTTTCGACCTCTCCAAAGGGGGGGACCCTTCTCTTCTTTTTCGACCAAAAAATTTTTACTTTTTGATTTGGTCAAAAGTGTAGTTTTTGATGTTTTTTAGGGCGGGAAACTCGAATCTGAAGTCGTTTTTTGTATGTAACAATATTTCTGTAATAAAAATGCTGACATCGTTTGATTTTGACGCCATAAAAGTTAGAATTCGAACTCTTATTGACCTTCAAGAAGCAGATTTCACCACTTATTCGCTTGAAAAACAAGTTTTGAACATCGTTTTTACGATATCCACAAAATGCCAACTAAGACTCTCAACTCGTGTTCCTTAACAGAAGCTTTCGCCGCTTACCTGGGCAGCCATTAGCGAAAAAAGCACGAGCGGGCTACCTACCTTGAGGTGACGAAACGAAAAATATCTTATCCGAACAAAACGGGAAGCGTCCGATAATAAAACTCCCTGAATGGAAACCACTTTCTTTTTTTTCCCTTCTCTCTCCTTCTTTTAGGAAGCTTTTAACATCAAATGTCCATTTTTTTAATAAAATATGTTAAAAAGGGTTGTAAAATCATCCCGAAGCGGCGACATTAATTTCATGATCGTAAAAACATTTTTACAATCAGATTTTATATCAAGAATACAAGTCTCGACTCGAAAAATACCCAATAAAATGATAATAAACAATAAAAAAATATATATAAAGGTCGAAAAAGGTCGTGTCGTGTAAAATTAACCGTTTACCAGCCAAGACAATAAAAATATTGAAAAATATGTGGGGAATGTTGACGTTATACAAAAAGAACTGCATATTGATTTGCCTTCTGTGGGAATTAAAACTGAAGATTTTCTGGGTTTTTAGGATGAGGAATTCGAATCTGAAGTCGTTTTTTGGATATGAAAATAGTTTTTTCGACCATACCATAGGGGGGACCCTTCTCTACTTTTTGGACCCAAAAATTTATATTTTTTAATTTAGTCCAAAATGTGGTTTTTGACGTTTTTTAGGGTGAGGAACACGAATCTGAAGTCGGTTTTTCGATATAAAAATATTTTTTTCGGCCATACCATAGGGGGGACCCTTCTCTACTTTTTGGACCCAAAAATTTATATTTTTAATTTAGTCCAAAATGTGGTTTTTGACGTTTTTTAGGGTGAGGAACACGAATCTGAAGTCGGTTTTTCGATATAAAAATATTTTTTTCGGCCATACCATAGGGGGGACCCTTCTCTACTTTTTGGACCCAAAAATTTATATTTTTTAATTTAGTCCAAAATGTGGTTTTTGACGTTTTTTAAGGTGAGGAACACGAATCTGAAGTCGGTTTTTCGATATAAAAATATTTTTTTCGACCACACCAAAGGGGGGACCCTTCTCTACTTTTTGGACCCAAAAATTTATATTTTTTAATTTAGTCCAAAATGTGGTTTTTGACGTTTTTTAGGGTGAGGAACACGAATCTGAAGTCGGTTTTTCGATATAAAAACATTTTTTTCGACCTCACCAAAGGGGGGGGGGGACCCTTCTCACTTTTTGGACCCAAAAATTCATATTTTTTAATTTGCTCCAAAATGTGGTTTTTGACGATTTTTAGGGTGAGGAACACGAATCTGAAGTCGGTTTTTGTTAATAAAAATTTTTTTTACACATTTTAACACTTTTTTTTTAGGAAATCCCTTAAAACATGTTCGACCATGTAGGCTCAGAAAACTTTTGTTTAGAACCCATAATCGTATGCCAAAGCACACAATTCCCAAATGAGACAAGTTTAAAAAAAACATTTTCGAGTTTTTCACACTGAAATGTTCTCCCGTCGATTTATGAAGTTGAAAACAAAAAAACGAATTGAAAGCCTCCGAATTCTCCAGACTTGTAATTCGGCTCTGGAAAAAAAGAAGGAATTTTATTTTTAAAAAACACTGCAGACTTTTTCGCCTTTCGATAATGAAAAAAAATGCATTCTTCTTCTGGTCTTTGGCTCTTTTTCTTTTTTAAATTCTCTTCAAACAATGATTTACTCCATCAGGGATTTTAATTACACTTATTAGCCTGAGTTTAATCACGAGTCTCATCGATAAATCGTTTTGTATGTCGCCGCTATCCGGATTCGTGACATAGTTTTAGAGGGGAAAAACTCCCTTTTACTTTTCGAAAAGGATATAAATTATTGTTGATCAACCGAATTGATCATTACATGGCAAATAATAGAAATAGTTGATTCTCAAGGATCTTTCATAAGTTAAACGTCTAAAAAGGACAAATACGATCTGGAAAAGGAAGTCGAATTCGACCATTGGTGTTCTTCACCCTAAAATACGTATATATAATATATCCACATTTTGGACAAAATCTAGAAATTAAAACTTTTCGTCCAATATATGAAGTCGATAAGGGTCCCCCCTTTGGTGATGTAGAAAAAAAATGTTTTTTTTTTTTTTAATTGAAAAACTGACTTTAGAATCGTGTTCCTCACCCTAAAAACCGTCTAAAACCACATTTTGGAGTAAATCGAAAAATTAAAATTTTTGGTCCAATAGTCGATAAGGGTCCCCCCTTTGGTGATGTAGAAAAAAAAAGTTTTTATATTGAAAAACTGACTTTAGAATCGTGTTCCTCACCCTAAAAACCGTCTAAAACCACATTTTGGAGTAAATCGAAAAATCAAAATATAAAATATTAGTCGATAAGGGTCCCCCCTTTGGTGATGTAGAAAAAAAATGTTTTTATATTGAAAAACTGACTTCAGAATCGTGTTCCTCACCCTAAAAAACGTCCTAAACCACATTTTGGAGCAAATCGAAAAATTAAAATTTTTTGTCGAAAAAGTCGATAAGGGTCCCCCCTTTGGTGAGGTCGAAAAAAATGTTTGTATATAGAAAAACTGACCTCAGAATCGTGTTCCTTACCCTAAAAAACGTCCAAAACCACATTTTGGAGCAAATCGAAAAATTAAAATTTTTTGTCGAAAAAGTCGATAAGGGTCCCCCCTTTGGTGAGGTCGAAAAAAATGTTTGTATATAGAAAAACTGACCTCAGAATCGTGTTCCTTACCCTAAAAAACGTCCTAAACCACATTTTGGAGCAAATCGAAAAATTAAAATTTTTTGTCGAAAAAGTCGATAAGGGTCCCCCCTTTGGTGAGGTCGAAAAAAAATGTTTTTATATCGAAAAACCGACTTTAGATTCGTGTTCCTCACCCTAAAAAACGTCTAAAACCACATTTTGGAGAAAATCGAAAATTAAAAATTTTCGTCTAAAAAAGTCGATAAGGGTCCCCCCTTTGGTGAGGTGGAAAAAAATGTTTTTATATCGAAAAACTGACTTAAGAATCGTGTTCCTCACCCTAAAAACCGTCCAAAACCACATTTTGGAGTCAATCGAAAAATTAAAATTTTTGGTCCAATAGTCGATAAGGGTCCCCCCTTTGGTGAGTAGAAAAATGTGTTTTTATATCGAAAAACTGACTTCAGAATCGAGTTCCTCACCCTAAAAACCGTGCAAAACCACATTTTGGAGTAAATCGAAAAATTAAAATTTTTGGTCCAATAGTCGATAAGGGTCCCCCCTTTGGTGATGTAGAAAAAAAAAGTTTTTATATTGAAAAACTGACTTTAGAATCGTGTTCCTCACCCTAAAAACCGTCCAAAACCACATTTTGGAGTCAATCGAAAAATTAAAATTTTTCGTCCAATAGTCGATAAGGGTCCCCCCTTTGGTGAGGTAGGAAAAAAAAAGTTTTTATTTTGAAAAACTTACTTCAGAATAGTGTTCCTCACCTTAAAAAACGTCCAAAACCACATTTTGACATCCTTTCGACCATAAGATTCGAGGAATCGTTTGTTTTCGACGATTCAAACCCAAATTGTCGAATTCGACATCCTTTCGACCATCGCTTTTTACATAAATTCGACCACGAAAAAATTTGTTTTTAATTCTGTCGATTTTTTAAAATGTAAAACAAACTTGTTAGACAACTTTGGACGGTTTTTAATCGATAAAGGACTCGGATTTTTCTCTCTCTTGAATTTAAAGTATATTTTTAGTGAAGAGTATCGGGAACGACGTGTGCGATTTCTGGGAAGGTGATTAATTCATGTACGCGGGTTTGTTGGTGTCCCCGGGTCGGTATCTAGTTGAGTTGTTTTCGTTCTGGTTAATGAGAAGGGGGGGAGCGCTCGTTTGTGAATGGGGTAGGCGTTGGGTTGATGCACCGATTTCAGAGAAGGCGAGTTCAGAGATCCGGAGCTACGTTTCGAAAGGATCAACCTTCCTCTAATGAGATACTTCCGCGCCCTTCCTAATTACCGCCCGCTACCTGTCTTCCCCGTAGAGCGAGAAGCCACCCAATCCTTACATAAATTAGCGACCCGCCGACGGTAAATTTTCACTTCACACTCCCCCCCTGGCCTCGTCCCTTCGAACACAATCAACCCACATGCGAATCAGACAACGCCCACTCAACAACGATGCTCACGAACAAACTAATTATTTTTCACCTCGCCCTTTTTTTGCAAGTAGCAGACAAACAAGAGACTTAAGTCTCGAAATTATATCAGAAATCGTCCAATCCGACTACCTCTAGACCAACCTAGTTATACAAAATTGTTTCTTTTTGTTAAAAAGTTTGTTTTCGACAGTTGGTCGAACTCGACATCCTCAGATTCAAGAAATTGCTTGTTTTCGTCACTTTAAACACAAATGGTCGAATTCGACATCCTTCCGACAATCTTAGAATGAAGAAATCGTTTGTTTTCGACGATTTAAACATAAATGGTCAAAGTCGACAATCTTAGATTGAAGAAATCGTTTGTTTTCGACAGTTAAAACACAAATGGTCGAATTCGACAACCATTCGACCATCTTGGATATATTAAATCGTTTGTTTTCGACGATTTAAACATAAATGGTCAAAGTCGACAATCTTAGATTGAAGAAATCTTTTGTTTTCGACAGTTTAAACACAAATGGCCGAATTCGACAACCTTTTGACAATCTTAGATATATGAAATCGTTTGTTTTCGACGATTTAAACATAAATGGTCGAAGTCGACAACCTTTCGACAATCTTAGATTGAAGAAATCGTTTGTTTTCGACAGTTTAAACACAAATGGCCGAATTCGACAACCTTTTGACAATCTTGGATATATGAAATCGTTTGTTTTCGACGATTTAAACATAAATGGTCGAAGTCGACAACCTTTCGACAATCTTAGATTGAAGAAATCGTTTGTTTTCGACAGTTTAAACACAAATGGTCGAATTCGACAACCTTTTGACAATCTTGGATATATGAAATCGTTTGTTTTCGACGATTTAAACATAAATGGTCGAAGTCGACAACCTTTCGACAATCTTAGATTGAAGAAATCGTTTGTTTTCGACAGTTTAAACACAAATGGTCGAATTCGACAACCATTCGACCATCTTGGATATATGAAATCGTTTGTTTTCGACGATTTAAACATAAATGCTCGAAGTCGACACCCTTTCGTCAATCTTAGATTGAAGAAATCGTTTGTTTTCGACAGTTTAAACACAAATGGCCGAATTCGACAACCTTTTGACAATCTGAGATTTATGAAATCGTTTGTTTTCGACGATTTAAACATAAATGGTCGAAGTCGACAAACTTTCGACAATCTTAGATTGAATAAATCGTTTGTTTTCGACAGTTTAAACACAAATGGCCGAATTCGACAACCTTTTGACAATCTTAGATTTATGAAATCGTTTGTTTTCGACGATTTAAACATAAATGGCCGAAGTCGACAACCTTTCGTCAATCTTAGATTGAAGAAATCGTTTTATTTCGACAGTTTAAACACAAATGGCCGAATTCGACAACCTTTTGACAATCTGAGATTTATGAAATCGTGTGTTTTCGACGATTTAAACATAAATTGTCGAAGTCGACAAACTTTCAACAATCTTAGATTGAAGAAATCTTTTGTTTTCGACAGTTTAAACACATATGGTGGAATGCGACATCCTATTTCTGATTGAAGTGTCGAAAATAAACGAAAATTTTATTCAATGCAGTAGGTACCTATATTTATCATCAATAATTGTTAGGCTGTCTATGTAGGCCAAGCTGAACTGGAAGGTATATCCGATAACCTTCACGTTTTAACGCATTTCCGTAAAAAAGATACTATTTTTAACCTTGAGAAGGTCATAGAAAAAGTAGATGGAAATAAAAATTTTGAATTTTTTTCGTTCCTGAAAAGAAATTGCTTACAAATTGCAGGAATTTTTAACGCTTTCTACAGGACTGGAGAGAGAGATCGCCGTTGGGTAGAATGGTGGTGTAGATTTATCATTTTCTCTATGGCTTGTCGTGGATTGATTACAGTACAAGCTTTGTTGGCTCGGGTCGATCCTCAGCCTCCCTCCTCCTCCTTTCCATTCCTTAAAAACGCCGCGTTTACAGTAGTTCCGAAAAACGCGAGGGAGCGAAAATCTCTCTCAACACTTGTCAAACGATTTATAACGTCGAAAAAACAACGTCTCGAAATACACACGAAAGGAGGGGAGGAAGGAAAAGATGTAAATATAGTCGGTTTGTAACCCGAAGGGAACGATTCTAAATCATCGTTCCCCGCAGGACCGACCTGGGGCCGGCGACAAATGTCCACACTTACAGAACAGTAAATGTTTCAAATAAATTAGTCGAGAAGGGCAATCAGCCTGTTACTGAAATACCGGGAGACTGTTTGCCTTCTCTTCTCGACTCCTACACGGATAATTTGTCTCGAAGTCAACTTTTTCTTCGCCTTTTTTTATTTTGAAACCACACCGCATATAAATCCAACTACTCCCGTGAAAGATTGTACAAGTGGCATTTTCAAACAATTTGTAATCCGTGGAAGAAACCCGAGGATTTGTTGTTTTCTCTAATAACGTAGGTATGATAATCAGCCGTCTCAAAAACACACAAATTTAGATTAAAGATTACGTTTATAAAAAAAGACATCAAGGAAAGAACGAAAGTTTGATATTATTTTTAATCAAAAACTTATTTAAAGTTAAGACTTAGTTGGCATTTTTCACCATTTATCGCTTTGGAAAAGTAGAGGAGAGATGAGATTGCATGTTTCTCTTTTAATACATTTCTTTTGTTTCTAGTTAAGGATTAGTTGGCATTTTCCACGTTTTATCGCTTTGGAATGCTTAATCTTAGTAGTTAAGGATGTCTTAGTTGGCATTTTTCTCGTTTTATCGCTTTAGAAAGCCTATCTTAGTCGTTAAGGATAGCTTAGTTGGCATTTTTCTTGTTTTCTAGCTATCTAAAGGAAGCTTATCTTAGTAGTTAAGGATTGCTTAGTTGAATTTTTTCTTGTTTAGCTATAGGAAGCTTAGCTTAGTAGTTAAGAATGGCTTACTTGGCATTTTCTTTGGTTTTATAGCCTTAGAAAGCCCATCTTAGTAGTTAAGGATAGCTTAGTTGGCTTTTAGCGATTTTTTCTTGTTTTTTTGGCTATTTATAGGAAGCTTATCTTAGTAGTTAAGGATTGATTAGTTAGCTTTTTTTCTTGTTTAGCTATAGCAAGCTTATCTTATTAGTTAAGGATAGCTTAGTTGGCTTTTAGCGATTTTTCTTGTTTTCTAGCTATTTATAGGAAGCTTATCTTAGTAGTTAAGGATAGCTTAGTTGGCTTTTAGCGAGTTTTTCTTGTTTTCTAGCTATTTATAGGAAGCTTATCTTAGTAATTAAGGATTGATTAGTTAGCTTTTTTTCTGGTTTAGCTATAGGAAGCTTATCTTAGTAGTTAAGGATAGCTTAGTTGGCTTTTAGCGATTTTTTTTGTTTTCTAGCTATTTATAGGAAGCTTATCTTAGTAATTAAAGATTGATTAGTTAGCTTTTTTTCTTGTTTAGCTATAGGAAGCTTATCTTAGTAGTTAAGGATAGCTTAGTTGGTGTTTTTCTTGTTTTCTAGCTATCTATAGGAAGCTTAGCCTAGAAAGTAAGGATTGCTAGGTTGGCTTTTTTCTTGTTTAGCTATAGGAAGCTTATCTTAGTAGTTAAGGAATGCTTAGTTGACTTTTTTTTCTTGTAGGAAGCTTATTTTAGTAGTTAAGGATAGCTTAGTTGGCTTTTAGCGATTTTTTTCTTGTTTTCTAGCTATTTATAGGAAGCTTACCTTAGTAGTTAAGGATAGATTAGTTAGCGTTTTTTCTTTTTTAGCTATAGGAAGCTTATCTTAGTAGTTAAGAATGACTTTCTTGGCATTTTCTTCAGTTTTATAGGCTTAGAAAGCCTATCTTAGTAGTTAAGGATAACCTAGTTGCCTTTTTCTCGTTTTCTAGTTAAAGGAAGCTTATCTCATTGGTTGTAAATGGCTTAGTTGGCATTTTCCATTTTTAATTGCTTTGGGAAGCTTATCTTAGTAGTTAAGATGTTTTAGTTGGCACGTTTCCTCTTTATAGTAATCTTATCTTAGTTAAGGATGGCTTATTTATCATTTTACTACTTTTCATCGCTTTGAAAGCTTATCCTTAGTATTTAAGGATGGCTTAGTTGGCATTTTTATGTTTACCGCTTATCGTTTAATTATTAAAATATTATCAGATTAAAGTGTGAATTTGTGGAAAAAAAATTGAGGCGTGAAATTTGAAACAGTCATGCGTGAAAAATGAGTGAAAAAATGTTTAAAAACAGCGGAAAACAATCAGGTCACGAAAACGATTCTTGAAGAGAGGCAATAAAAAAGGGCAATTCTTTACCTTTAATAAGTCAAAACATAAAGTTTAACTGCTTTTCTGTATATTCCATGTTTTTTTTTACTTTATTTCGCTATTAATCCGTCGGTTTTTTCCCACGTAATAATTGTTTTTTTGATGAGAAAATTGAAATTTTTGAAATTTCTTTTTTGTTCGTATGCGGAGAGGATTTGAAAAAGGTGTCGGAGTAAGGCGCCACCCTCAATTAGCCAGGCGAGAGGGTCACAAAAACAATTGGCGCAATATTTCAAGCCTTTAAGAAAGCCCCCCCTTGAGATTTACATACAATCGGGGCTACTGAGTAGACCGCCTTCTAATAAAACAAACCGCAGGCCACATTGTCCCGACCGAAACCCCTCCCGCCCAATACCGCATTCCCTTATAAAATTCCATATCAATTGACTTTGTAATTGCCCTTCACATTTTTTTAAAACATTAAAAAAATGTTTAAAACAAAAGGAGATAACTTTTTAATATACAAAATACACAGCCTCAGGTGATACATATTTTATTTAATTTTTTTCCCTTCTGTCTCTTTCCAGTTTTCCATCTCCCCCTGCCAATCCAAGAGACAAGATATAACTTGATGAAAATTCAGTCTCCCCTTTTGGTGATGGGAGGGGACTGAAAAAACATTAGCATATTTCACGACAGGAGTTTTCACTCTGATTTTTACATTTCTCTTATTCTACGTTCGAAAATTTTTTAAAACAAGTCTCCCGAAAAAAATAATTTGCATCTTTTTTTAGGGTGGGCGTGTATGTTTGAAGTACAGCTGTTGCAAGAAAGAAGGTGTTTTTTATGCTTTAGTATGTTTAAACCAAATACTTACATAACTTTTTCTAACTATAAACCGAGAAAAAGAACAACGAAGCCCCTCTCCCCATCTAATCCTTAAAAACATCGTACCGACGAATCTATTCGTCCGATCTTCTTAATATTAGCATATTTGAAATCAGCTCATCAAAACCTATAAGATGACTACCTGTTTTTTCAAAATTTAAGTTTTGGTGGAAAATTGCATTTTATATTTTGCCGAGGAAAATTTTTTCGGAAAAACTGCTCCCTAAAAAGCACGTAGTTTTTTTAAAGAATGAAAATGCGTTTTTCAAAAAAAATTTTCCGACCATTTTTAGTGCCCAAAAGGAGGAAACTACTTTTGGGGTGATAGTGCTGGGATCTCTTGAATGAGAAACAAACAATCCTGATGGGAGAATCCCCCTTAACTGCTATGATAATCTTTCTAAATCGATAAAAAGTAGAAAAATGATAACTAAGCCATCCTTAACTAAGATAAGATTACTAAAAAGAGGAAAAGTGCCAACTAAAACATCCTTAACTACTAAGATTAAGCTTTCCACAGCGATAAAACATGGCTTAGTTGTAAGCCTTCCTTAACTAGTAATATACGCTTATTAACCCGATAAAAGGAGGAGTGCCAAATTCCTTAACTTCTAAAAAAGCTTTCCAAAGCGATAAAACATGGAAAATGCCAACTTCCTTAGAAGATAAGTTTACTAAACCGATAAAACAAGGAAAAATGCCAACTAAGCCATCGTTAACTACTAAGATAAGCTTTCTAAAGCGATAAAACGAAGAAAAAGCGATAAAAAGTAGAAAAATTGATAACTAAGCCATCCTTAACTAAGATAAGATTACTAAAAAGAGGAAAAGTGCCAACTAAAACATCCTTAACTACTAAGATAAGCTTCCCAAAGCGATTAAAAATGGAAAATGCCAACTAAGCCATTCTTAAGCAATGAGATAAGCTTATTAAACCGATAAAAGGAGGAGTGCCAAATTCCTTAACTTCTAAGAAAGCTTTCAAAAGCGATAAAACATAAAAAATGCCAACTTCCTTAGAAGATAAGTTTACTAAACGGATAAAACAAGAAAAAATGCCAACTAAGCCATCGTTAACTACTAATATAGGCTTTCTAAAGCGATAAAACCAGAAAAAAAAAGCCAACTAAGCCATTTTTAACTACTAATATAGGCTTTCTGAAGCGATAAAACGAGAAAAATGCCAACTAAGACATCCTTAACTACTAAGATTAAGCTTTCCACAGCGATAAGACATGGAAAATGCCAACTAAGCCTTCCTTAACTAGAAACAAAAGAAAATGTTCGTTACTATGAGAATATTCGGAACATGATTATTCATTCAGTTTAATTTTTTAAATGGAAAAAATGTGTATTTTTTTTCCATGAAACGACATGGACGCATTTTTATGAAGGTTTTCATATCAAAATTTTTTACCTTAAAAAAAAATTCGATCTAATTTTAGATAAAAATTAAAAAAAAAAATGAATAATCATTTACTTCAAACCCCTTATCGCTGGATTCTCTGAAAATATAAATATTTGTTTTCAATGTGACCTTTTTTTTCTGTCTCTCTCCGATCAAAAGGGGAGGTGAATAAATATCAAATTGAAAGGATTTGTTTACCCGAAGTGGAAAGGCTCATTTCAATTTTTGATTGGTCCTTGAGTGACCCCCGAAAAGGGATGCTGTAGATCTGAAAGGGAAAAAAACGAGAGGGCCCATAAGGGGGTTCGATGATGAATCTCTCACTAATCTTTTAATAACTTAGTCCGAATTGAAGTCAATATTGGTCAAGAGGTCGGGGAAATATTTTTCCCTTTATCTTTTCCTGTTTGTTTTTAAAAATTATTCTCAAATAGGGCGTGAAATTGGTCATATCGATAAGAAAAATTTTTAGGAATCAATTAATAATATTTAAATCTTTTACAAAGGTTATTCATCTTTAACACGGTTGGTTAAATAAAAATGTTTTAATTACGTGTTTTCTGCTTGGTAAATATATATATAAAAAAGAGACTGGCGTAAATGATTGCTTGACACGATTTCGATCACGAAACTCGAAAATCAATTTTACGCCCCTCGAATGCTCCTTTTTAGTTAAATAAACTGTCATTTGAGGGATTTTCGAAAAAAAGGAGGCTATTGAGGTCGTTCACGAAGGCTTTCGGCTTCAGAAAGATCAAATAATTTTTAAAAATACCAACTTAGGAGTCCTTAAGTACAAAAGGAAATGCCAACTTTTTGATCGATAAGATAAAATGTCCTTAATAAAGAAAAATGACAATTCTGCAATTTGTTTAATTAAAAGATAAGTTTTATACGATAAAAAAAGGAAAATGCCAACTCCTCCTTAACTTGATTATCTTAACTTATTTGAATTTTAATTTAGTATGGATGAAGGTGATAAAATATGGCATTTTTTTCGAATAGATTGAATTTTTAGTTAAGAAAGAAAGTTTCTATGTTTAAAATTATCATTTGAAAAACAAAAGTGTTGATTTTTCGGGTGTGTTTCTGTTGTTTACGAGACTTTCGCGACACGCAACCCACGGGGCTCACCATATTCGGAATTCCGATTGAGTTTGTACAATTTTCATGGAAAATGTCTAAAAATGAGTTGTACTTATAAATTGGTTTTTGAACGCTTCTTTCCTGTTTTTATTATTTTATTTATTTTATTATCGGTCAAGGTTTTAATGGTTCGTAAGATAAATTTTAAGTGCGTTTCGTGCCTTATTCTTTTTCACGGACGTTTTATGTTTTAAAACGCTCACCCGGGAAAAAGGGCGATTTACTTTATTGAAATGATTATTTACGCTCTACTTGGATCGTGTCCTTTTCAATTTACGCGTTATTAGTAGATAAAAAGAAAGAAAAATTATTTTGTTTGGGATAACGAGATGGGTGGATAAAAATTACGTTTTTTGATTTGTCCTAAAGTGTGGTTTTCGACGTTTTTTAGGGTGAGAAGCACGAATCTGAAGTCGGTTTTTCGATTTAAAAATATTTTTTTCGAGCTCACCAAAGGGGGGACCCTTCTCTACTTTTTGGGCCTGAAATTTTTATTTTTTAATTGAGCCCAAAATATGGTTTTAGACGTATTTTAGGGTGAGAAACACGAATCTGAAGTCGGTTTTTCGATATAAAAGTTAAATTCGAGCTCACACAAAGGGGGGACCCTTCTCTACATTTGGGCCTGAAAATTTTTATTTTTTTAATTGAGCCCAAAATGTGGTTTTAGACGTTTTTAGGGTGAGAAACACGAATCTGAAGTCGCGTTTTTCGATTTAAAAATATTTTTTTCGAGCTCACCAAAGGGACCCTTTCTCTACTTTTGGCCTGAAAATTTTATATTGAGCCCCAAAATGTGGGTTTTGGGGACGTTATTTTAGGGTGAGAAATACGAATCTGAAGTCGGTTTTTTCGATATAAAAGTAATTTGTTTTCCAACGCTCTTCCACCCTCCTACCAAAGGGTCGAACCCGGACCCTTCTCTACTTTTTTTTCTTATTTTTGATTTATTTTTTTCTCTTCATTTTGGGCCTTGAAAATCATCTCTATATTTTTTAATTAAAAACATACGAGCCCAAACCAACCCTCACACTAATTAACATACAACAACTGAACCAAATAAACGCACTAAATGGAAAAGAAAAGCCCTGGGCAATTAAGGAGACAAGCCCAAAATTGTTTTTAATTAAAATAAGGGACGGAAAAAAAGCACCCTAACCTAAACGTCCTTTAGGTCTACCTGTGTACACAAGTCCTTTGTGGGTGAGAAAACAAACCTAAGTAGCGTATGCAAGCCTGGTTAGACCTCTAAACACCCTGAACGAATCTGGAAGTCGGTTTTTTGATTTAAAAATATTTTTTCTTTGTTTTTTTTCGAAGCATCCCTTACCGCACCTACAAAGGGGGGGGTGGGGAGGAGGGGGCCGCTGAGTAAGCAGGAGGGGAACGCCGGGGGCGGGGGTTGGGGGCGGAGAAAAAGGGGGAGGGGAACCGGCGGTAGGGGGGGCCACCTGGGAAGGGGGGGAGCGGAAGGACCCCTTCTCTACTTTTTTTGGCCTGAACAAATTTTATTTTTTTCTTTTAGTAGATTGAGCTCCCAAATGTGGTTCTTCCCGAGACGTATTTTAAGTAAGTAGAGCAATACGAATCTGAAAGTCGGTTACCGTTTGATTTCGATTTAAAGTTATTTTGTTTCCGTAAGCTCAACTAACCCTAAAGGGCGGCGTAGCCATTAGGACCGGCCGTGGTGTCTTGAGCGGGGAGGGTGGGGCTGAGCACAAGGCCACTAGACAGACATCCCTTCTCTTACATTTTTTAGGTTTTGGCCCCTGAGAAGTTATTTCTTATATTTTTATTAATTAATTGAGTGCCCCTGGGTAACCATAAATCAAAAACATCATAGGTTGTCTTAAGCAACCCCAGATGACCGGTATATTATCAAAAACCACGCCGTTTATAAAAAATCTTTTATGGTGAAGCAAACATGAATCTGAAGTCGGCTGTTTTCTTATTTACTTCTTTGTTTTTCCGATATATTTCCTTTTTTTTTTTTTACCGTACCCAAATGCGGGGATAACTACCCTTTCTACTTTTTTCTCGACACCGCCCCCCCCCCCCCCCTTTCTCCCCCCTTTCTGCCGCGAACCTCCCACCCTCCTGCCCCTCCCCACCGGATACCGAAGACAAAATTTTTAATTTTTCAGATTTCTTGTAGCCCTAGGAGATAGGAGCGGCGAAGGGAGAGGCACCAAAATGTGGTTCTAAAAGAGACCACATTTTTTTTGGGGTAACTTTTCCTTGAGGCATACTGAGAAATACTAATCTGAAGTGTTTTCTCTCCTCACCCTGGACATTTTCGCAGAAAGGGCGCCTACCTCGTTTATCTCTACGTCTAGGGCTCTAGGGTGGCCCCAATTTTTTCCCATGGGCTTTTTCCTATGTAAACAAAAAGACAGGAAACTATAAATTTTAGCAACAACACAAATAGAAAAAAAGGTATTAGGAATTGAATTGTAAAAAACAAAGTGATGAGAGGGTCCCCGGCCGACGCTTTTTACCTCATAAAAGAGGGTATCTGTTAATTACAACCTCGTGATCCTGAACTTCCCCTCCAACAGCTGCGGAAACACCCCACTTACGTAACCTTTAAAAAAAAAGGGAACCACACAAACCTTTCCCGCTCTTTTTGACAAGAACAAATTGAAAGTGGTATTTGATTGATTTTGGTTTGCTCGCACTCCGTCCCTGACATGACCGTCGGCGAGTGGCCGACCCCCAACACACCTTATTACAATTTGTCGGTAACTCACTAATTAATATTCTACCAACCGAAACGACCAAATACGCTCCCACTTCTGTTCACCCAACGTTTTGATATGAATTCGGACTCATAAAGGAACTCTTTGTAAGACCTGAAACCTAGTTGGGTGAGTGAAATATTTGGCGATAGGTAGTATCGCAAGTGTCGATGCCCAGCGGGCGTATAAGCGCATTCCAAACGTGCCTCAATGTAACGCTATAAACCAAACGCACGTCTTTTGCTGCTAATAATTTTTCTCTGTCATTTTCTTTCCCCCCATTATGCATCCACGTTCCAAGAAAACCGACCGGGGTTCCTGAGCTAAACACTATTAAGCTCCTAATGTTTGTTTTAGGTTCTATGTAGAAAAAAAAGTTGCAGTAACATGTTCGTTTTTCCCCGGCGCCCGTCAAAAAACCCTTCATCGGCGTGATGAGGTCGGTTTCGCACTTAAAAAAGTTGATTGTATTATATTAAAATAACATTTTTATAAAGAGGAATTACTTGATATCATGATATGAATATCTAAAAACCGATTCGATGGGCCATTCCGGTGTTAGACTTCTATACATTAATCTTACCCAGTACGTACCTAAACATAACCTAAACAATCGCGATAGCCAATTAGGGACACATTTTTATTGGATATGAGGCTGTGCTGTTACGCTAGAAAAAACAAATAATTCAAACATATTGGTTCGGCTCCAAAACAATTAGATATAGAATAGTGTTTGTGGATGAGCTGAAAAGAAAAGAATATTTGTATTATCGAAAAAACCAAGACTTCAGAAGTTCGTCGGTAAACTCATGCACTCCGCACCCTAAAGTACCTGGCTCTAAAGTACCAATCAAAGAACCAATGTCAACACCAAACAAGTATTTGTGTCATTTTTGGCTCTCAAATTAAAGATCCCATAAATATAACAGAAAAAAAATTTTTCAATGTCGACAGCAAAAATTACTGAGAAGAGTGGCCCCCGGCATCCCCCCACCTCCAACAGTCCACCCCTCCACAATCTGTGATGTGCTCGGATACCGCATACGCAAACCTCCCACGAAAGCCCGGCAAGGACGCAAAAACCTCACCCCCGAAAACCACCCTCGACAAACCATCCACCAAAACGAAAAAACCCTTTAGAAATGGTTAGTCGAAAAAAATATTTATTAGAAAAAAACCGACTTCGATTCGTGTTTTCTCACCCTAAAATACGTCTAAAACCACATTTGGCACAATAAAAAATAAAAATTTTCAGGCCCAAAAATATAGAGACGCGGTCTTCCCCCCTTGGATGAGCTAAAAAAAAATTTATTTGCTAAAACTACCGACTTCAGATCGTTTTTCTCACACTAAAATCCATCCAAACCACATTTGGGATTAAAAAAATAAAAATTTTCGGCTCTAAAAAGTAGATAGACAAGGGGGAACTTCCAACTCCCCCCTTTTTGGTGAAAAAAGTACATGTCGAGAAAAAACCCTTTTTTATATATTACGAAAAAAAAAAAAAACCCCCGACTTCAGATTCGTGTTTCTACACGACTCCTTACAAATCGTCTAAAAAACCGACATATTTGTTTGGGCTCAATAAAAAAAAATAAAAAATGTTTCACCAAAGACCATAGGAAAGAGCGCCCCAAAAAGTACAGAAGAGGCAGGTTCCCGCCCAGAGGAACAGAAGAGGAGTCTCCCGAAAGGGGTGGGGAGCAATGGAGAGAGAGGTCACCCCCTACACCCCCCTTTGAGTAGCTGAAGTCGAAAAAACAAAAAATTAATCGAAAAAGACCCCCCCGATCTTCATATCTTGTGTGTTCTTTTTTTGCACACCCACTAAATAAGCCTTGCTAAAACCCCCTGCTGAGAAAGGAACAAGCAAAACCAAAAACCCCTCACCCATTGTATTCTGTTTTTGGGCAGCGGAAGCGGTATAACCTGAAAAAAATGAAAATAAAAATTTTCACGATACAACACAAACAGCCCAAAATTAGAAGAAGGGGTCCCCCCTTGGATGAGACCTAAAAAAAAAAAAAAAAAAATTTATTACGAAAACGCTAACTTCAGATCGTTTTTCCTGCTAACCCTACACAATACATCCAAAACCACATATGAGAAGACAAAAGAATAAAATTTTAGTTCGGCCCTAGTAAATTTCAAGATAGGGAATGTTTCGAGGCCCTGGAAGTTCACGACCGGTTGTCGACCTCCGCCCCTCGACGCGGCCGCGTCCGCCCGACCCAAGGCTTTACAAATGTCACGAGACCAGGCCAGGACTTTGCAAACAAGCCTTTGTAGATTCGGTAGTAGAATTGTGGGTTCCGTCCTATAGGAAAAAGGGCGGGTGTCTTCAAGTGGGCGCCCAAGAGACGAATTAAACCCTCCAAGAGAGCATATTAGCCTCCTCTTGTAAACGACCCTACCCTATTTTATTAACCGTCGTAAAATAAAGTAAAGTTTCCCGTGTATCCTAAAAATTTGATCCATAGATATTCTATCTCCTCCCCCTTTACACCCCGATTCCTCACCTCTACATTTTTTACTGGCTTTTCCTTCCTTTTTTTATGAAACTTTTAAACCTAATTCAAAACCTTTTCACTCATCGACGAACAATAAAGACACCGTTCAGATTTATCAATGTTTTTATGCTACTGACTTGACGTGCTTCTTCAACACTCATGCAGGAAACTTTAGATAGAGAAGGATAAAAGTACATCGTGCGAAAATTATAAATTATAAATTGCCCGTTGGGTTAATTGCCTGCTTATGACATCCACAGCACTGAATCGTCCGCTTGAAAACCACAACTTGGATATTCGATATTTGTTTAGACTTTTCGTTTTACTTTTATAATCAATTGAAAGTGTCCTATTTCACCTACGATATGGATGTCGGTATGCCGTGTTGTACATGACTTCAGTGACTATGTTGATAGCACAGTCCTATTACGTCAGTGGGACTTCTTGATACACAGTCTATAACGTCAGTGGGAACTATATGATAGCATAGTCTATGTTTTCAGTGGACTATTATGATGCGCATAGTCCTATGATTATCAGTAACTATGTTGATAGCACAGTCTATGACGTCCAATGAACTATTTCACAGTAAACCCGATGGCGCAGGATTAATGGGTCAGTGGTGGAGAATTGACTACGCGCAGACTATGGAACACGTCAGATGACTATATCGATAGCCATTACAGCCGATTTTTAGATGTTCAAAACGTAGTCAAAACGACATTTAAATAGGACTTCTTTTTTTAACACAATTGTTATCTTTTTTATTCAGGCATTATAATTTTACCAAACTATTTCAAAGCCATTGATAATGCGTCAAAAGTCTTATGGTGTGAATATACATGTTGACGAGTGAACATGTCCCACAGCACAGTCCACAATTGTGTATAGTATTGCTGGTGGGGTAGCCGACTTCATAGATTATGTACAAAATTTCACAGTCATTTAGTGAGCATATAAATAATGAATGATGTCACATGTTGTTGGCGTCACCTGAGACCGTCACAGATACTTTAACTATACATGTATACGAAGTCTCACGCGCAGTCCCATTAAACAATTGGCTGAGATCACATTGATCTAATACTGTCGTCGTACTTATAAGTGAGTACAGTTTTAGCATACATCGCAGCTGACACCTCGGATATTACATTGATTTTAATCTTAATAAGATTGACATATTGTGTGCGTAAGTCAAAAGTGACTATTATGATAGTGGGCCAATTTATGTTTCCCGCGGTGACTGAGGTCTCATAAACCGCAAATCGTTATATAGCACAGTCTATGACTAGTCCTACACATTGACTTTATCTTGGTGTGGATAGCAAACTCAGTGATCCTAGTGCTACGTGTTCATGACTTATATTGATTATCGCCAGTTAGCCTCCTATGGTTGGTCACACTTGAACTATGTACTATGTATTAAAGGCGAATTTGTGAGTCGAGTGGTCCTACAGTAACTTGTTTGATCAGCCTCAGTCCTAACTAAAATTTTGTACGTACTTATGTGGATGGGCAAATTCTTTATCTCAGAGTGACAAGCGTCACACAGAAATATCAACACATATTGTGTACCCTTTTAAAGAATGCAATTGGGATGTGGGCAACTTATAATTTAAATATTAGCATAGTCCTATGGCTGTAGTGCGACTATTTCGATAGCATAGTCTATGACTTCTTCGAACTATGTTGATAACACAGTCTATATGGCGGGGTCGGTGACTATTATACACAGTCTATGCGACAGTGACTCTGTCGATAAGAACAGAGTCTTTATGACGTCTGTGTGACGAGCTAATAGTTCGATGTGTGCATCTATCCATGATCGTTCTCTACATAAGTGCTATGTGTTGATAGCACAAGACCTAATAGACGAATTGCGGGCTGTGAGACATTTTCATATTATAAATGAGATGTAAGCCAGTCATTTCTATTCCGACCGTCATGTAGAATTTTGTGATTCATTGGTGCTCCGATATGCCTCAGCCTCAGAATCCGACAATTGGACAGTACAGTTTGTTGAAGCTTTTTATTTTACTTGCGTATAGCCATGTTTTCCTCATCCCGGTCCACCGTCGTCCTACATCTTTCCTCACACTGCCCTTTCCAGTTTTTCCATAGCTCCTATGATTCTCTCAGTCAACTTACTGTCTCGACTTACGCCACCCTACTCCCTCCTCACACGCAATGTTTGATTGTTGATACCGTCAGTCGCCCCCTTTTTCACCTAGTATTCTCCAGTCCCTCCCGTCCCCCCCGTCCCTTTCTTATTCAGTGCCGCTCATCTTGGTTGGTCCTCACTGTCCTTTTGGGCAACTTCCTGTCAATCTTTGAAGTGTTTAGAAAAAGGACTGCACATTTCGTACTACCCCTCCAACTTTCCTACCTATATATTTTTTCCTCGCCACGTCCGGCGCTCTCAATCACAAAGATCACCACTCCTACTCGTTTGTTATTCCCTTCGCCTCTCCCCATCCTCTCCGTAATCGCACTTCCCAACACTTGCCGATTACGTCACAGATTTTGTCTCTTCTGTAGATTTTTTCCCCCCCCCCTCTCCTCTATTTTTTTCTTCCTCATCTGATTTTGTTACAGCAAAAATAAGGGTGGGTGGGACCCCTGGAGCATTGAGTGTGAGTTTATGTGCTTCATTTGAGAAATGAAAAAACGTGCGAACATGTTAATATGGGCGTAACGCATTTTTAATGTTTTCCGGCCCCATATGTGTCTGGTATTTTATACTTTTTGCGGCTGGGGGTAACAAGACTCTACGCTGTCGATAAACGCATATCCCAGAGAACTGAAAAAAGAAACCGCGTTTAATTTTTAAGTTCGTTGCCCTCTTTTTGTGTCTTTATTGTATAAGGGAAAGTCGGTTTGGTGGATATGGAATTGGAACCACCAAAAAAGGAACTTTTTCTAAAGAGAAGTGGGGTGCTTTACGGTCCTATAGCCTCTTCCATTGGTTGGGAGCTTGTCTTCCCGCGTTCTAAAATTATCTATCCTTATAAAAAACCCTACACTGGGAAATTTGGCGAATTGATCAGGGTAATGCAATAACTTACTTTTTTGGGAAATTAAAAAAAAAAAAAAAAAAGATGTGATTTAACGGTTCCTTCGATATATTTGATGAAAAAAATTCGGTATGTTTTTTGTGGGTGATTATAAATGCTGAAAGCGTTGGGCGGAGGAGAGGGACATCACATATGGCAAAAAACCGCTCGCGCTTCCTTCAATATACTAAGACCCAGATGCTCATCAAGGCAATAATCGCAAATAATGAGATGAAATTTATCTTTTATTTGGTGTTAAATAAATTTTGGTTGTTTCTTGTTTTTTAAAAACATTTAACTGATAGCTTGTTTTTTAGATAAATTTAGAAATCTCTGTCAAAATTTTTAGATTTTTTTGTGTATGAAATTAAAAATTGATTCCCTCCTTTTTTTTATGGTATAATTTTTGTGCCTGTTGACTTATCTCCTATCTAAAATCCTCGATCCCGATATCGAGATTCGTGGCAGTTTTTCTTATTTTTTTTCTGTGGCTTCTTCCTCGAACTCACCGGAGGATATCCATTTTCTAACTATCCCATTCTTACCAATTCAATCAACACTCACAAGTTCAGTTCACCAAGGTATCTCATATATTAAGTAAACAAGAATACTGTCATACCACTCCTCTGACCTTTCCGTGTTGGAAACGCCGTTACTCGCCACGTAACAAGAGCTTATATTCCAGGACTGGATGCGGTGTCGGGGGGGAAATAAATCGATACAATATACATACCCTCGGAGAGAGGTCAGCATTGTTCTATTGCTCATATTCTGTTCACGCGGGCAGACCTGTCAATTACAGCCTGTTTAAATTGACTGGGACATTCAAATATCCTATCATATTACAAGGGGAGGGAAGTCAAAGACATAGACTTTTTATCACTATCCTTCGAAGTATTCACAAAGAAACAACAAAAACGATTAAAAAAAAAAAAAAAAAAAAAAAAAAAAAAAAAAACAAACAAAAAAAAAAAAAAAAAAAAAGAAAAAAAGAAAAAAAAGAAAAAAAAAAAAAAAAAAAAAAACAAAAAAAAAAAAAAAAAAAAAAAAAAACAAAAAAAAAAAAAAAAAAAAAAAACAAAAAAAAAAAAAAAAACAAACCAGTACCAACACAAAAAATTATACTAAAACACGAAGGAAAAATTAAATCAATCTTAATATATCCAAAAATCAAAGCTAGAATTTTAAAAAAACAATGTACATACAAAAAAAAAAAAAAAAAAAAAAAAAAAACAAAAACAAATTCCAAAAAAGACAAATCAAAAATCTTATAAAAACCATACAATATAATGTCTGTAACAGAAAGCACAAGCACACAACTAAAGATAAAGAAGACACACAAAAAAAAAAAATATAATAATCAACAACAAAAAAAATAAAAAAAAAAAAAAAAAAAAAAAAACGGTTCAATTAAAACAAAAAGTGGTAAACATGCCGAGGGTTTTTTACCGAGAAACGTTGCGGGAATTGACATTCGTGAGGGGGCGGCGGCGGGGGGGGCCCTCCACGACGGTTCCAGTGGCATGGAGACGTTCATTTCCTTTCCCTCCTCGAGAAGCTGTCAACAGAAGGAAAGCCGGGGACGCTGTACTTAAGACCGAAAAGGAGAAAAAAAGGTTAAAAAATAAGTCCAAGACAGGGAGTGACGCTGACACTTCATAAACGAAGTGAAACAATCCTTTCAATCGGTAGAACAGTTTTAAGGTCCAATGTTCATTCAAGGTTCAGTCATGGAATGTTCTGTCCTATAAAAAAGGAAAAAAGAAAAAAACACATAAACAGGTGAGTATACAGAACTGAAAGCTACAAATAAAAAAAGTGAAAAAATAAATGAAAAAGAAACATCAACGAACGATAATACTAACAAATAATGCTCAAGAATAATGAGTAAATAAAAATAGATAGTCAGTGTATAAAGGTAAATAAAGCTAAAAAAATGAAAAAAAATAATAAGAAAGAAAGCAAATATGCAAATGAGACAAACTATAACACAACACAAAAATACAGAGCAACATAAAGAACAAAAAAAATATGAAGAAAAATAATAAAAAATGCTAAGAGAAAATAATAAGGTATTCTGGGTATGGCGTATGCTGAGTTAATGTATGCTGGCTATGGAGTATGATGGTTTAAAGTATGCTGGATATGGCGTATGTTGCGTTAATGTATGCTGGATATAGAGTATGCTGGGTTAAGGCATGCTGCATAAGGAGTATGTTCGGTTAAGGTATTCTGGATGATGAGTATGCTGGGTTAAGGTATTCTGGATATGGAGTATGCTGAGTTAATGTATGCTGGATATGGAGTATGCTGGGTTAATGTATGCTATACAATTGGTATGCTGGGTTAAAGTACGCCGGATATGGCGTATGCTGGGTTAAGGTATGCTGGATATGGAGTATGCTGGGCTAAGGTATTCTGGATGAGGAGTATGCTGGGTTAAAGTATGCTGGATACGGCGTATGCTGGGTTAAGGTATGCTGAATGAGGGGTATACTGGGTTAAGGTATTCTGAATATGGCGTAAGCTGAGTTAATTTATGCTGGATATGGAGTATGCTGGGTTAGTAGTGGGTTTAGTATGCTGGATATGGCGTATGCTGGGTTAAAGTATCTGGATATAATGGTGCGTAATATGCATGGAAAGTAAAAAATAAAAAGTAAATAAGCATAATCATGAAAGAAAGTACATATCACACTGATTACACAAAAGGTATAATAACTGATAATAGGGATACATAGTACATGCAAAATTAATTGGTGCAATTAGATAAGGCAAGGTGATCACCTCTACTTTTGCTATGTTAACATGGGTCTGATAGTAGGGCTCAATGATGTTATTTCTAGATC